>JAINUT010002431.1:0-11017 GCA_020205555.1 Panax stipuleanatus
CAATGAAACAATAAGTAGGTCTCCCTAAATGAAGACTTGTGCGAGATGTACGCATCGTTTTGAACGTGATAGTAATGGGATTGTTCCTTTTGATGCTAATTAAAGTAGAACGAAGTTATAGGACTCATATCACCTTTTTTTGATAATTTTAGAAAACCAAATGAAACAATAAGAAGGTCTTCCTAAATGAATACTTGTGTGAGATATACGGATCTTTTTGAAGGCACTAGTGATAGAATTTCTCCTTTTGATGCTAATCAAACTAAAACAAAGTCATAGGACTCATAATCACCTTCTTCTTTGACAATTTGAGAGATTCAATGAAACAATAAGGTCTCCCTAAATTATAAAGATGTTGTGAGATATACGCATCGTTTTAAACGCGATAGTCATGGGATTGCTCCTTTGATGCTAATCAAATTAGAACAAAGTAATAGGACTCCTAATCACCTCTTTCTGATTTAGCAAAAAAAACACCTCTTTCTGTGACAATTTTAGTGAACCAATGAAACAATAAGAAGGTCTCCTTAAATGAATACATGTGTGAGATGTACGCATCGTTTGAAGGTGATATTAATGTGATTGCTCTTTTGATGCTAATCAAACTAGAACGGAGTTGTAGGACTCCTAATCAACTCTTTCTTTGACAATTTTAGTGAACCAATGAAATAATAGAATGTCTCCTTAAATGAAGACTTGTGAGATGTAGGCATTGTTTTGAACGTGATAGTAATGGGATTGCTCCTTTTGATGCTAATCAAACTAGAACAAAGTTTAGGACTCCTAATCACCTATTTCTTTGACAATTTTAGAGAACCAATGAAACATTAAGAATGTCTCCCTAAATGAAGACTTGTGTGAGATATATGTACGCATAGTTTTTAACGCGATAGTCATGGGTTTCTCCTTTTGACGCTAATCAAACTAGAACGAAGTAATACAACTATTGATCACCTCTTTCTTTGCAAATTTGAAACAACCAATGAAAGAATATGAATGTCTACCTAAATGAAGTCTTGTGAGATCTACGCATCGTTTTGGACGCGATAGTGATGGAATTCCTTCTTTTGATGCTAATTTCAACTTGAACGAAGTAATAGGACTCAAAATCACAATATTTTGACAATTTAAGAGAACTAATGAAACAGTAAGAAGGTTTCCCTAAAGATTTGGTGAGATGTACGGATCGTTTGAAGGCAGTAGTGATAGGATTGTTCCTTTGACGCTAATCAAACTAGAACGATGTCATAGGACTCATAATCACTCTTTCTTTGACAATTTGAGAGAACCAATGAAACAATAAGAAGGTCTCCCTAAATCAAGACTTGTGTGAGATGTACGCATCATTTTTAACGCGATAGTCATGGAATTGTTCATTTTGATGCTAATCAAATTAGAACGAAATAATAGGACTCCTAATCACCTCTTTCTTTGACAATTTAGAGAACCAATGAAACAATAAGTAGGTCTCCCTAAATGAAGACTTGTGCGAGAAGTACACATCGTTTTGAACGTGATAGTAATGGGATTGTTCCTTTTGATGCTAATTAAACTAGAACGAAGTTATAGGACTCATAATCACCTCTTTTTAGATAATTTTAGAAAACCAAATGAAACAATAAGAAGGTCTTCCTAAATGAATACTTGTTGAGATGTACGGATCTTTTGAAGGCACTAGTGATAGAATTGCTCCTTTTGATGCTAATCAAACTAGAACGAAGTCATAGGACTAATAATTACCTCCATTTTTGACAATTTGAGAGATTCATTGGAACAATATGGTCTCCCTAAATTATAAAGACTTGTGTGAGAAGTACGCATCGTTTTAAACGCGATTGTCATAGGATTGCTTTTTGGATGCTAATCAAATTATAACGAATTAATAGGACTCCTAATCACCTCTTTCTAATTTAGCAAAAAAAAATCACCTCTTCTTTGACTATTTTAGTGAACCAATGAAACAATAAGAAGGTCTCCTTAAATGAAGACATGTGTGAGATGTACGCATCGTTTTGAATGTGATATTAATGTGATTGCTCCTTTTGATGCTAATCAAACTAGAACGGAGTTGTAGGACTCCTAATCAACTCTTTCTTTGACAATTTTAGTGAACCAATGAAATAATAAGAATGTCTCCTTAAATGAAGACTTGTGTGAGATGTAGGCATTGTTTTGAACGTGATAGTAATGGGATTGCTCCTTTTGATGCTAATCAAACTAGAACAAAGTTTTAGGACTCCTAATCACCTATTTCTTTGACAATTTTAGAGAACCAATGAAACATTAAGAATGTCTCCTAAATGAAGACTTGTGTGAGATGTATGTACGCAGGTTTTTGAACGCGATAGTCATGGGTTTCATCCTTTTGACGCTAATCAAACTAGAACGAAGTAATACAACTATTGATCACCTCTTTCTTTGTAAATTTGAAACAACTAGTGAAACAATATAATGTACCTAAATGAAGACTTGTGTGAGATTTACGCATCGTTTTGGACGCGATAGTGATGGAATTCCTTCTTTTGATGCTAATTTCAACTTGAACGAAGTAATAGGACTCAAAACCATAATATTTTGACAATTTCAGAGAACTAATGAAACAGTAAGAAGGTTTTCCTAAATGAAGATTTGTGAGATGTACGGATCGTTTTGAAGGCAGTAGTGATAGGATTGTTCCTTTTGATGCTAATCAAACTAGAACGAAGTCATAGGACTCATACAGCTCTTTCTTTGACAATTTGAGAGAACCAATGAAACAATAAGAAGGTCTCCCTAAATCAAGACTTGTGTGAGATGCACGCAACATTTTTAACACGATAGTCATGGGATTGTTCATTTTGATGCTAATCAAATTAGAACGAAATAATAGACTACTAATCACCTCTTTCGTTGAAATTTAGAGAACCAATGAAACAATAAGTAGGTCTCCCTAAATGAAGACTTGTGCGAGATGTACGCATCGTTTTGAACGTGATAGTAATGGGATTGTTCCTTTTGATGCTAATTAAACTAGAACGAAGTTATAGGACTCATAATCACCTTTTTTTGATAATTTTAGAAACCAAATGAAACAATAAGAAGGTCTTCCTAAATGAATACTTGTGTGAGATATACGGATCTTTTTGAAGGCACTAGTGATAGAATTTCTCCTTTTGATGCTAATCAAACTAAAACAAAGTCATAGGACTCATAATCACCTTCTTCTTTGACAATTTGAGAGATTCAATGAAACAATAAGGTCTCCCTAAATTATAAAGACGTGTGTGAGATATACGCATCGTTTTAAACGCGATAGTCATGGGATTGCTCCTTTTGATGCTAATCAAATTAGAACAAAGTAATAGGACTCCTAATCACCTCTTTCTGATTTAGCAAAAAAAAATCACCTCTTTCTGTGACAATTTTAGTGAACCAATGAAACAATAAGAAGGTCTCCTTAAATGAATACATGTGTGAGATGTACGCATCGTTTTGAAGGTGATATTAATGTGATTGCTCCTTTTGATGCTAATCAAACTAGAACGGAGTTGTAGGACTCCTAATCAACTCTTTCTTTGACAATTTTAGTGAACCAATGAAACAATAAGAAAGGTCTCCTTAAATGAATACATGTGTGAGTTACGCCTCGTTTTGAACGTGATAGTAATGTGATTGCTCCTTTTGATGCTAATCAAACTAGAACGAAGTTATAGGACTCCTAATCAACTCTTTCTTTGACAATTTTAGTGAACCAATGAAATACTAAGAATGTCTCCTTAAATGAAGACTTGTGTGAGATGTAGGCATTGTTTGAACGTGATCGTAATGGGATTGCTCCTTTTGATGCTAATCAAACTAGAACAAAGTTTTAGGACTCCTAATCACCTATTTCTTTGACAATTTTAGAGAACCAATGAAACATTAAGAATGTCTCCCTAAATGAAGACTTGTGTGAGATATATGTACGCATAGTTTTAACGCGATAGTCATGGGTTTCATTTTGACGCTAATCAAACTAGAACGAAGTAATACAACTATTGATCACCTCTTTCATTGTAAATTTGAAACAACTAGTGAAACAATATGAAGGTGTACCTAAATGAAGACTTGTGTGAGATTTACGCATCGTTTTGGACACGATAGTGATGGAATTCCTTCTTTTGATGCTAATTTCAACTTGAACGAAGTAATAGGACTCAAATCATAATATTTTGACAATTTCAGAGAACTAATGAAACAGTAAGAAGGTTTTCCTAAATGAAGATTTGTGTGAGATGTACGGATCGTTTTGAAGGCAGTAGTGATAGGATTGTTCCTTTTGATGCTAATCAAACTAGAACGAAGTCATAGGACTCATAATCAGCTCTTTCTTTGACAATTTGAGAGAACCAATGAAACAATAAGAAGGTCTCCCTAAATCATGACTTGTGTGAGATGTACGCAACATTTTTAACACGATAGTCATGGGATTGTTCATTTTATGCTAATCAAATTAGAACGAAATAATAGGACTACTAATCACCTCTTTCGTTGACAATTTAGAGAACCAATGAAACAATAAGTAGGTCTCCCTAAATGAAGACTTGTGCGAGATGTACGCATCGTTTTGAACGTGATAGTAATGGGATTGTTCCTTTTATGCTAATTAAACTAGAACGAAGTTATAGGACTCATAATCACCTTTTTTTTGATAATTTTAGAAAACCAAATGAAACAATAAGAGGTCTTCCTAAATGAAAACTTGTGTGAGATATCAGATCTTTTTGAAGGCACTAGTGATAGAATTTCTCCTTTTGATGCTAATCAAACTAAAACAAAGTCATAGGACTCATAATCACCTTCTTCTTTGACAATTTGAGAGATTCAATGAAACAATAAGGTCTCCCTAAATTATAAAGACGTGTGTGAGATATACGCATCGTTTTAAACGCGATAGTCATGGGATTGCTCCTTTTGATGCTAATCAAATTAGAACAAAGTAATAGGACTCCTAATCACCTCTTTCTGATTTAGCAAAAAAAAATCACCTCTTTCTGTGACAATTTTAGTGAACCAATGAAACAATAAGAAGGTCTCCTTAAATGAATACATGTGTGAGATGTACGCATCGTTTTGAAGGTGATATTAATGTGATTGCTCCTTTTGATGCTAATCAAACTAGAACGGAGTTGTAGGACTCCTAATCAACTCTTTCTTTGACAATTTTAGTGAACCAATGAAATAATAAGAATGTCTCCTTAAATGAAGACTTGTGTGAGATGTAGGCATTGTTTTGAACGTGATAGTAATGGGATTGCTCCTTTTGATGCTAATCAAACTAGAACAAAGTTTTAGGACTCCTAATCACCTATTTCTTTGACAATTTTAGAGAACCAATGAAACATTAAGAATGTCTCCCTAAATGAAGACTTGTGTGAGATATATGTACGCTAGTTTTTAACGCGATAGTCATGGGTTTCTCCTTTTGACGCTAATCAAACTAGAACGAAGTAATACAACTATGATCACCTCTTTCTTTGCAAATTTGAAACAACCAATGAAAGAATATGAATGTCTACCTAAATGAAGTCTTGTGTGAGATCTACGCATCGTTTTGGACGCGATAGTGATGGAATTCCTTCTTTTGATGCTAATTTCAACTTGAACGAAGTAATAGGACTCAAAATCACAATATTTTGACAATTTAAGAGAACTAATGAAACAGTAAGAAGGTTTCCCTAAATGAAGATTTGTGTGAGATGTACGGATCGTTTTGAAGGCAGTAGTGATAGGATTGTTCCTTTTGACGCTAATCAAACTAGAACGATGTCATAGGACTCATAATCACCTCTTTCTTTGACAATTTGAGAGAACCAATGAAACTAAAAGGTCTCCCTAAATCAAGACTTGTGTGAGATGTACGCATCATTTTTAACGCGATAGTCATGGAATTGTTCATTTTGATGCTAATCAAATTAGAACGAAATAATAGGACTCCTAATCACCTCTTTCTTTGACAATTTAGGAACCAATGAAACAATAAGTAGGTCTCCCTAAATGAAGACTTGTGCGAGAAGTACACACGTTTTGAACGTGATAGTAATGGGATTGTTCCTTTTGATGCTAATTAAACTAGAACGAAGTTTAGGACTCATAATCACCTCTTTTTAGATAATTTTAGAAAACCAAATGAAACAATAAGAAGGTCTTCCTAAATGAATACTTGTCTGAGATGTACGGATCTTTTGAAGGCACTAGTGATAGAATTGCTCCTTTTGATGCTAATCAAACTAGAACGAAGTCATAGGACTAATAATTACCTCCATTTTTGACAATTTGAGAGATTCATTGGAACAATATGGTCTCCCTAAATTATAAAGACTTGTGTGAGAAGTACGCATCGTTTTAAACGCGATTGTCATAGGATTGCTTTTTGGATGCTAATCAAATTATAACGAATTAATAGGACTCCTAATCACCTCTTTCTAATTTAGCAAAAAAAAAATCACCTCCTTCTTTGACTATTTTAGTGAACCAATGAAACAAGAAGGTCTCCTTAAATGAAGACATGTGTGAGATGTATGCATCGTTTTGAATGTGATATTAATGTGATTGCTCCTTTTGATGCTAATCAAACTAGAACGGAGTTGTAGGACTCCTAATCAACTCTTTCTTTGACAATTTTAGTGAACCAATGAAATAAGAATGTCTCCTTAAATGAAGACTTGTGTGAGATGTAGGCATTGTTTTGAACGTGATAGTAATGGGATTGCTCCTTTTGATGCTAATCAAACTAGAACAAAGTTTTAGGACTCCTAATCACCTATTTCTTTGACAATTTTAGAGAACCAATGAAACATTAAGAATGTCTCCTTAAATGAAGACTTGTGTGAGATGTATGTACGCATGGTTTGAACGCGATAGTCATGGGTTTATCCTTTTGACGCTAATCAACTAGAACGAAGTAATACAACTATTGATAACCTCTTTCTTTGTAAATTTGAAACAACTAGTGAAACAATATAAAGGTGTACCTAAATGAAGACTTGTGTGAGATTACGCATCGTTTTGGACGCGATAGTGATGGAATTCCTTCTTTTGATGCTAATTTCAACTTGAACGAAGTAATAGGACTCAAAACCATAATATTTTGACAATTTCAGAGAACTAATGAAACAGTAAGAAGGTTTTCCTAAATGAAGATTTGTGTGGATGTACGGATCGTTTGAAGGCAGTAGTGAGAGGATTGTTCCTTTTGATGCTAATCAAACTAGAACGAAGGCATAGGACTCATAATCACTCTTTCTTTGACAATTTGAGAGAACCAATGAAACAATAAGAAGGTCTCCCTAAATCAAGACTTGGTGAGATGCACGCACATTTTTAACACGATAGTCATGGGATTGTTCATTTTGATGCTAATCAAATTAGAACGAAATAATATGACTACTAATCCCTCTTTCGTTGAAAATTTAGAGAACCAATGAAAATAAGTAGGTCTCCCTAAATGAAGACTTGTGCGAGATGTACGCATCGTTTTGAACGTGATAGTAATGGGATTGTTCCTTTTGATGCTAATTAAACTAGAACGAAGTTATAGGACTCATAATCACCTTTTTTTGATAATTTTAGAAACCCAAATGAAACAATAAGAAGGTCTTCCTAAATGAATACTTGTGTGAGATATACGGATCTTTTTGAAGGCACTAGTGATAGAATTTCTCCTTTTGATGCTAATCAAACTAAAACAAGTCATAGGACTCATAATCACCTCTTCTTTGACAATTTGAGAGATTCATGAACAATAAGGTCTCCCTAAATTATAAAGACGTGTGTGAGATATACGCATCGTTTTAAACGCGATAGTCATGGGATTGCTCCTTTTGATGCTAATCAAATTAGAACAAAGTAATAGGACTCCTAATCACCTCTTTCTGATTTAGCAAAAAAAAATCACCTCTTTCTGTGACAATTTTAGTGAACCAATGAAACAATAAGAAGGTCTCCTTAAATGAATACATGTGTGAGATGTACGCATCGTTTTGAAGGTGATATTAATGTGATTGCTCCTTTTGATGCTAATCAAACTAGAACGGAGTTGTAGGACTCCTAATCAACTCTTTCTTTGACAATTTTAGTGAACCAATGAAACAATAAGAAAGGTCTCCTTAAATGAATACATGTGTGAGTTGTACGCCTCGTTTTGAACGTGATAGTAATGTGATTGCTCCTTTTGATGCTAATCAAACTAGAACGAAGTTATAGGACTCCTAATCAACTTTCTTTGACAATTTTAGTGAACCAATGAAATACTAAGAATGTCTCCTTAAATGAAGACTTGTGTGAGATGTAGGCATTGTTTTGAACGTGATCGTAATGGGATTGCTCCTTTTGATGCTAATCAAACTAGAACAAAGTTTTAGGACTCCTAATCACCTATTTCTTTGACAATTTTAGAGAACCAATGAAACATTAAGAATGTCTCCCTAAATGAAGACTTGTGTGAGATATATGTACGCATAGTTTTAACGCGATAGTCATGGGTTTATCATTTTGACGCTAATCAAACTAGAACGAAGTAATACACTATTATCACCTCTTTCATTGTAAATTTGAAACAACTAGTGAAACATATGAATGTAACCTAAATGAAGACTTGTGTGAGATTTACGCATCGTTTTTGGACGCACAGTGATAGTGGGAATTTCCTTCTTTGAGCTAATTTCAACTTGAACGAAGTAATAGGACTCAAAATCAAATATTTTGACAATTCAGAGAACTAATGAAACAGTAAGAAGGTTTTCCTAAATGAAGATTTGTGTAGATGTACGGATCGTTTTGAAGGCAGTAGTGATAGGATTGTTCCTTTTGATGCTAATCAAACTAGAACGAAGTCATAGGACTCATATCAGCTCTTTCTTTGACAATTTGAGAGAACCAATGAAACAATAAGAAGGTCTCCCTAAATCATGACTTGTGTGAGATGTACGCAACATTTAACACGATAGTCATGGGATTGTTCATTTTAATGCTAATCAAATTAGAACGAAATAGGACTACTAATCACCTCTTTCGTTGACAATTAGAGAACCAATGAAACAATAAGTAGGTCTCCCTAAATGAAGACTTGTGCGAGATGTACGCATCGTTTTGAACTGATAGTAATGGGATTGTTCCTTTTTAATGCTAATTCAAACTAGAACGAAGTTATAGGACTCATAATCACCTTTTTTTTGATAATTTTAGAAAACCAAATGAAACAATAAGAAGGTCTCCTAAATGAAAACTACTTTGTGAGATATACAGATCTTTTTGAAGGCACTAGTGATAGAATTTCTCCTTTTGATGCTAATCAAACTAAAACAAAGTCATAGGACTCATAATCACCTTCTTCTTGACAATTTGAGAGATTCAATGAAACAATAAGGTCTCCCTAAATTATAAAGACTGTGTGAGATATACGCACGTTTTAAACGCGATAGTCATGGATTGCTCCTTTTGATGCTAATCAAATTAGAACAAGTAATAGGACTCCTAATCACCTCTTTCTGATTTAGCAAAAAAAAATCACCTCTTTTGTGACAATTTTAGTGAACCAATGAAACAATAAGAAGGTCTCCTTAAATGAATACATGTGTGAGATGTACGCATCGTTTTGAAGTGATATTAATGTGATTGCTCCTTTTGATGCTAATCAACTAGAACGGAGTTGTAGGACTCCTATCAACTCTTTCTTTGACAATTTTAGTGAACCAATGAAACAATAAGAAAGTCTCCTTAATGATACATGTGTGAGATGTACGCATTGTTTTGAACGTGATAGTAATGGGATTGCTCCTTTTGATGCTAATCAAACTAGAACAAATTTAGGACTCCTAATCACCTATTTCTTTGACAATTTTAGAGACCAATGAAACTTAAGAATGTCTCCCTAAATGAAGACTTGTGTGAGATATGTACGCATAGTTTTTAACGCGATAGTCTGGTTTCTCCTTTTGACGCTAATCAAACTAGAACGAAGTATACACTATGATCACCTCTTTCTTTGCAAATTTGAACAACCAATGAAAGAAATGAATGTCTACCTAAATGAAGTCTTGTGTGAGATCTACCAGATCGTTTTGGACGCGATAGTGATGGAATTCCTTCTTTTGATGCTATTTCAACTTGAACGAAGTAATAGACTCAAATCACAATATTTTGACAATTTGAGAGAACTAATGAAACAGTAAGAAGGTTTCCCTAAATGAAGACTTGTGTGAGATGTACGTATCGTTTGAAGGCATAGTGATAGGATTGTTCCCTTTTGATGCTAATCAACTAACGTGTCAAGGCTCATAATCACCTCTTTCTTGACAATTTGAGAGAACCAATGAACAATAAGAAGGTCTCCCTAAATCAAGACTTGTGTGGATGTAACGCATCATTTTAACGCGATAGTCAGGATTATTCATTTGATGCTAATCAAATTAGAACGAAATAATAGGACTCCTAATCACCTCTTTCTTTGACAATTAGAGACACCAATGAAACAATAAGTAGGTCTCCCTAAATGAAGACTTGTGCAGAAGTACGCATCGTTTGAACGTGATAGTAGGGATTGTTCCTTTTGATGCTAATTAAACTAGAACGAAGTTATAGGCCTCATAATCACCTCTTTTTAGATAATTTTAGAAACCAAATGAAACACTAAAAGGTCTTCCTAAATGAATACTTGTGAGATGTACGGATCTTTTGAAGGCACTAGTGATAGAATTGCTCCTTTTTGATGCTAATCAAACTAGAACGAAGTCATAGGACTATAATCACCTCCATTTTTGACAATTTGAGAGATTCATTGAACAATAAGGTCTCCCTAAATTATAAGACTTGTGGAGAAGTACGCATCGTTTAAACGCGATTGTCATAGGATTGCTTTTTGGATGCTAATCAAATTATAACGAATTAATAGGACTCCTAATCACCCTTTCTGATTACAAAAAAAAAAATCACCTCTTCTTTGACTATTTAGTGAACCAATGAAACAATAAGAAGGTCTCCTAAATGAAGACATGTGTGA
>JAINUT010002433.1:0-45841 GCA_020205555.1 Panax stipuleanatus
AGAGAGAAGGGAGAGAGAATCCTAGAGAGATAAACTAACCCATTTTCTTACCTTCTTATTGTTTCATTGGTGCACTAAAATTGTCAAAGAAAGAGGTGATTAGGAGTCCTATAACTTCGTTCTAAGTTTGATTAGCATCAAAAGGAGCAACCCCATGACTATCGCGTTAAAAACGATGAGTACATCTCACACAAGTCTTCATTTAAGGAGACTTTATTGTTTCATTGGTTTCTAAATTGTGGAAGAAGGAGGTGATTAGGAGTCTATTACTTCGTTCTATGTGATTAGCATCAAAAGAGCAATCCAGACTATCGCTTAAAAACGATGTGTACATCTCACACAAGTCTTGATTTAGGAGACTTCTTATGTTTATTGGTTCTCTCAAATTGTCAAAAAGAGGTGATTATGAGTCCTATGAATTCGTTCTAGTGATTAGCCTCAAAAGGAGTAGCAATCCATCACTAGTGCCTTCAAAACGATGCGTACATCTCACAAGTCTTCATTTAGGGAGACCTTCTTAATGTTTCATTAGTTCTCTCAAATTGTCAAAAATAGGTGATTAGAGTGTATTACTTCGTTCTAGTTGAAATTAGCATCAAAAGAGCAATCCATCACTATCGCGTTCAAAACGATGCGTAGATCTCACACATCTTCATTTAGGGAGAACTTCATATTGTTCATTGGTGTTTCAAATTTACAAAGAAAGAGGTGATTAGAGTTGTATACTTCGTTCTAGTTTGATTAGCGTCAAAATGAGAAACCCATGACTATCGCGTTAAAAACCATGCGTACATCACACAATTCTTCATTTAGGAGACTTCTTATTGTTTCATTGTTCACTAAAATTGTGAAAGAAAGAGGTGATTAGGAGTCTATACTTCGTTCTAAGTTTGATTAGCATCAAAAAGTGCAATCCCATGACTATCGTGTTAAAAACGATGCGTACATCTCACACAAGTCTGATTTAGGAGACCTTCTATTGTTTCATTGGTTCTCAAATATGAAAGAAGAGGTGATTAGGAGTCCTATATTCGTTCTATTTGATTAGCATCAAAAGGAGCAACCAGACCTATCGCGTTCAAAACGATGTACATCTCACACAAGTCTTCATTTAGGGAGACCTTCTTAATGTTTCATTAGTTCTCAAATTGTCAAAATATAGGTGATTATGAGTCCTATATTCGTTCTAGTTGAAATTAGCTCAAAAGAGAGCAATCACATCACTATCGCGTTCAAAACGATGCGTAGATCTCACACAGTCTTCATTTAGGGAGACCTTCATATTGTTTCATTGGTTTTTCAAATTTCAAAAATAGGTGATTAGAGTTGTATTACTTCGTTCTAGTTGATTAGCGTCAAAAGGAGAACCCATGACTATCGCGTTCAAACCATGCGTACTCACACATTCTTCATTTAGGAGACCATCTTATTGTTTCTTGGTGCTAAAATTGTCAAGAAAGAGGTGATTAGGGTCCTATACTTCGTTCTAGTTTGATTAGCATCAAAAGGAGCAACCCATGACTATCGCGTTAAAAACGATGCGTACATCACACAAGTCTTCATTTAGGGACTTCTTATTGTTTCATGGTTCTCTAAAATTGTCAAAGAAGAGGTGATTAGGAGTCTATACTTCGTTCTAAGTTTATTAGCATCAAAAAGAGCAATCCCATGACTATCGGTTAAAAACGATGTGTACATCTCACACAAGTCTTGATTTAGGAGACCTTCTTATTGTTTCATTGGTTCTCTAAATTGAAAGAAGAGGTGATTATGAGTCTATGAATTCGTTCTATTTGATTAGCCTCAAAAGGAGCAATCCACCATCGCTTCAAAACGATCCGTACATCTCACACAAGTCATTTAGGGAGACCTTCTTAATGTTTCATTAGTTCCTCTCAATTGTCAAAATATAGGTGATTATGAGTCCTATACTTCGTTCTAGTTGAAATTAGACATCAAAAGAGAGCAATCACATCACTATCGCTTCAAAACGATGCGTAGATCTCACACAGTCTTCATTTAGGGAGACTCTTATATGTTCCATTGGTGTTTCAAATTTCAAAAAAGAGGTGATTAGAGTGTATTACTTCGTTCTAGTTGATTAGCGTCAAAATGAGAAACCCATGACTATCGCGTTCAAAACCATGCGTACTCACACTTCATTTAGATCTTATTCTTGGTTGTTTCATTTACAAGAAAGAGGTGATTAAGAGTGTATAATCTCTTCGTTCTAATTGATTAGCATCAAAAGAGCAACCCATGACTATCGCGTTAAAACGATGCGTACATCACACAAGTCTTCATTTAGGACCTTTATTGTTTCATGGTTCTCTAAAATTGAAAGAAGAGGTGATTAGGAGTCTTATACTTCGTTCTAATTTGATTAGCATCAAAAGGAGCAATCCCATGACATCGCGTTAAAAACGATGTGTACATCTCACACAAGTCTTGATTTAGGGAGACCTTCTTATTGTTTCATTGGTTCCCTCAAATTGTCAAAGAACGAGGTGATTATGAGTCCTATGAATTCGTTCTAGTTTGATTAGCCTCAAAAGGAGCAGCAATCCTATCACTAGTGCCTTCAAAACGATCCGTACATCTCACACAAGTCTTCATTTAGGGAGACCTTCTTAATGTTTCATTAGTTCTCTCAAATTGTCAAAATATAGGTGATTATGAGTCCTATTACTTCGTTCTAGTTGAAATTAGCATCAAAAGGAGCAATCACATCACTATCGCGTTCAAACGATGCGTAGATCTCACACAGGTCTTCATTTAGGGAGACCATCATATTTTCGTTGGTTGTTTCAAATTTACATAGAAAGAGGTGATTAAGAGTTGTATTACTTCGTTCTAGATTGATTAGCGTCAAAACGAGAAACCCATGACTATCGCGTTCAAAACCATGCGTACTATCACACAATTCTTCATTTAGGGTTACCTTCTTATTGTTTCATGGTGCACTAAAATTGTCAAAGAAAGAGGTGATTAGGAGTCCTATAACTTCGTTCTAAGTTTGATTAGCATCAAAAGGAGCAACCCCATGACTATCGCGTTAAAAACGATGAGTACATCTCACACAAGTCTTCATTTAAGGAGACTTTCTTATTGTTTCATTGGTTCTCTAAAGTTGTGGAAGAAGGAGGTGATTAGGAGTCTTATTACTTCGTTCTAATGTGATTAGCATCAAAAAGAGCAATCCCATGACTATCGCGTTAAAAACGATGTGTACATCTCACACAAGTCTTGATTTGGTAGACCTTCTTATTGTTTTATTGGTTCTCTCAAATTGTCAAAGAAAGAGGTGATTATGAGTCCTATGAATTCGTTCTAGCTCGATTAGCCTCAAAAGGAGTAGCAATCCTATCACTAGTGCCTTCAAAACGATCCGTACATCTCACACAAGTCTTCATTTAGGGAGACCTTCTTAATGTTTCATTAGTTCTCTAATTGTCAAAATATAGGTGATTATGAGTCCTATTACTTCGTTCTAGTTGAAATTATCATCAAAAGAAGCAATCACATCACTATCGCGTTCAAAACGATGCGTAGATCTCACACAGGTCTTCATTTAGGGAGAACTTCATATTGTTCCATTGGTTGTTTCAAATTTACAAAGAAAGAGGTGATTAAGAGTTGTATTACTTCGTTCTAGTTTGATTAGCGTCAAAATGAGAAACCCATGACTATCGCGTTCAAAACCATGCGTACTATCACACAATTCTTCATTTAGATACATTCTTATTGTTTCATTGGTGCACTAAAATTGTGAAAGAAAGAGGTGATTAGGAGTCCTATAACTTCGTTCTAAGTTTGATTAGCATCAAAAAGTGCAATCCCATGACTATCGCGTTAAAACGATGCGTACATCTCACACAAGTCTCCATTTAAGGAGGCCTTCCTATTGTTTCATTGGTTCTCTAAAATTATGAAAGAAGGAGGTGATTAGGAGTCTTATTACTTCGTTCTAATTTGATTAGCAAAAGGAGCAATCCCATGACATCGCGTTAAAAACGATGTGTACATCTCACACAAGTCTTGATTTAGGGAGACCTTCTTATTGTTTCATTGTTCCCTCAAATTGTCAAAGAACGAGGTGATTATGAGTCCTATGAATTCGTTCTAGTTTGATTAGCCTCAAAAGGAGCAGCAATCCTATCACTAGTGCCTTCAAAACGATCCGTACATCTCACACAAGTCTTCATTTAGGGAGACCTTCTTAATGTTTCATTAGTTCTCTCAAATTGTCAAAATATAGGTGATTATGAGTCCTATTACTTCGTTCTAGTTGAAATTAGCATCAAAAGGAGCAATCACATCACTATCGCGTTCAAACGATGCGTAGATCTCACACAGGTCTTCATTTAGGGAGACCATCATATTGTTTCGTTGGTTGTTTCAAATTTACATAGAAAGAGGTGATTAAGAGTTGTATTACTTCGTTCTAGATTGATTAGCGTCAAAACGAGAAACCCATGACTATCGCGTTCAAAACCATGCGTACTATCACACAATTCTTCATTTAGGGTTACCTTCTTATTGTTTCATTGGTGCACTAAAATTGTCAAAGAAAGAGGTGATTAGGAGTCCTATAACTTCGTTCTAAGTTTGATTAGCATCAAAAAGCAACCCCATGACTATCGCGTTAAAAACGATGAGTACATCTCACACAAGTTTCATTTAAGGAGACTTTCTTATTGTTTCATTGGTTCTCTAAAGTTTGGAAGAAGGAGGTGATTAGGAGTCTTTTCTTTTCTAATGTGATTAGCATCAAAAAGAGCAATCCCATGACTATCGCGTTAAAAACGATGTGTACATCTCACACAAGTCTTGATTTGGTAGACCTTCTTATTGTTTTATTGGTTTCTCAAATTGTCAAAGAAAGAGGTGATTATGAGTCCTATGAATTCGTTCTAGCTCGATTAGCCTCAAAAGGAGTAGCAATCCTATCACTAGTGCCTTCAAAACGATCCGTACATCTCACACAAGTCTTCATTTAGGGAGACCTTCTTAATGTTTCATTAGTTCTCTCCAATTGTCAAAATATAGGTGATTATGAGTCCTATTACTTCGTTCTAGTTGAAATTATCATCAAAAGAAGCAATCACATCACTATCGCGTTCAAAACGATGCGTAGATCTCACACAGGTCTTCATTTAGGGAGAACTTCATATTGTTCCATTGGTTGTTTCAAATTTACAAAGAAAGAGGTGATTAAGAGTTGTATTACTTCGTTCTAGTTTGATTAGCGTCAAAATGAGAAACCCATGACTATCGCGTTCAAAACCATGCGTACTATCACACAATTCTTCATTTAGATACATTCTTATTGTTTCATTGGTGCACTAAAATTGTGAAAGAAAGAGGTGATTAGGAGTCCTATAACTTCGTTCTAAGTTTGATTAGCATCAAAAAGTGCAATCCCATGACTATCGTGTTAAAAACGATGCGTACATCTCACACAAGTCTCCATTTAAGGAGGCCTTCCTATTGTTTCATTGGTTCTCTAAAATTATGAAAGAAGGAGGTGATTAGGAGTCTTATTACTTCGTTCTAATTTGATTAGCATCAAAAGGAGCAATCCCATGACATCGCGTTAAAAACGATGTGTACATCTCACACAAGTCTTGATTTAGGGAGACCTTCTTATTGTTTCATTGGTTCCCTCAAATTGTCAAAGAACGAGGTGATTATGAGTCCTATGAATTCGTTCTAGTTTGATTAGCCTCAAAAGGAGCAGCAATCCTATCACTAGTGCCTTCAAAACGATCCGTACATCTCACACAAGTCTTCATTTAGGGAGACCTTCTTAATGTTTCATTAGTTCTCTCAAATTGTCAAAATATAGGTGATTATGAGTCCTATTACTTCGTTCTAGTTGAAATTAGCATCAAAAGGAGCAATCACATCACTATCGCGTTCAAAACGATGCGTAGATCTCACACAGGTCTTCATTTAGGGAGACCATCATATTGTTTCGTTGGTTGTTTCAAATTTACATAGAAAGAGGTGATTAAGAGTTGTATTACTTCGTTCTAGATTGATTAGCGTCAAAACGAGAAACCCATGACTATCGCGTTCAAAACCATGCGTACTATCACAACACTTCTTCATTTAGGGTTACCTTCTTATTGTTTTCATTGGTGCACTAAAATTGTCAAAGAAAGAGGTGATTAGGAGGTCTATTACTTCGTTCTAAGTTTGATTAGCATCAAAAGGAGCAACCCCATGACTATCGCTGTTAAAAACGATGAGTACATCTACACAAGTTTTCATTTAAGGAGACTTTCTTATGTTTTCATTGGTTCTCTAAAATTGTGAAAGAAGGAGGTGATTAGGAGTCTTATACTTCGTCTAATTTGATTAGCATCAAAAAGAGCAATCCCATGACTATCGCGTTACAAACGATGTGTACATCTCACACAAGTCTGATTTAGGAAGACCTTCTTATTATTTTATTGGTTCTCTCAAATTGTCAAAGAAAGAGGTGATATGAGTCCTATGAATTCGTTCTAGCTCGATTAGCCTCAAAAGGAGTAGCAATCCTATCACCAGTGCCTTCAAAACGATCCATACATCTCACACAAGTGTTCATTTAGGGAGACCTTCTTAATGTTTCATTAGTTCTCTCCAATTGTCAAAATATAGGTGATTATGAGTCCTATTACTTCGTTCTAGTTGAAATTATCATCAAAAGAAGCAATCACATCACTATCGCGTTCAAAACGATGCGTAGATCTCACACAGTTATTCATTTAGGGAGAACTTCATATTGTTCCATTGGTTGTTTCAAATTTACAAAGAAAGAGGTGATTAAGAGTTGTATTACTTCGTTCTAGTTTGATTAGCGTCAAAATGAGAAACCCATGACTATCGCGTTCAAAAATCATGCGTACTATCACACAATTCTTCATTTAGGGTTACCTTCTTATTGTTTCATTGGTGCACTAAAATTGTGAAAGAAAGAGGTGATTAGGAGTCCTATAAATTCGTTCTAAGTTTGATTAGCATCAAAAAGTGCAATCCCATGACTATCGCGTTAAAAACGATGCGTACATCTCACACAAGTCTCCATTTCAGGAGGCCTTCCTATTGTTTCATTGGTTCTCTAAAATTATGAAAGAAGGAGGTGATTAGGAGTCTTATTACTTCGTTCTAATTTGATTAGCATCAAAAGGAGCAATCCCATGACTATCGCGTTGAAAACGATGTGTACATCTCACACAAGTCTTGATTTAGGGAGACCTTCTTATTGTTTCATTGGTTCCCTCAAATTGTCAAAGAACGAGGTGATTATGAGTCCTATGAATTCGTTCTAGTTTGATTAGCCTCAAAAGGAGCAGCAATCCTATCACTAGTGCCTTCAAAACGATCCGTACATCTCACACAAGTCTTCATTTAGGGAGACCTTCTTAATGTTTCATTAGTTCTCTCAAATTGTCAAAATATAGGTGATTATGAGTCCTATTACTTCGTTCTAGTTGAAATTAGCATCAAAAGGAGCAATCACATCACTATCGCGTTCAAAACGATGCGTAGATCTCACACAGGTCTTCATTTAGGGAGACACTCATATTGTTCGTTGGTTGTTTTCAAATTTACATAGAAAGAGGTGATTAAGAGTTGTATTACTTCGTTCTAGATTGATTAGCGTCAAAACGAGAAACCCATGACTATCGCGTTCAAAACCATGCGTACTATCACACAATTCTTCATTTAGGTTACCTTCTTATTGTTTCATTGGTGCACTAAAATTGTCAAGAAAGAGGTGATTAGGAGTCCTATACACTTCGTTCTAAGTTTGATTAGCATCAAAAGGAGCAACCCCATGACTATCGCGTTAAAAACGATGAGTACATCTCACACAAGTCTTCATTTAAGGAGACTTCTTATTGTTTCATTGGTTCTCTAAAATTGTGAAAGAAGGAGGTGATTAGGAGTCTATTACTTCGTTCTAATTGATTAGCATCAAAAAGAGCAATCCCATGACTATCGCGTTAAAACGATGTGTACATCTCACACAAGTCTTGATTTAGGTAAGACCTTCTTATTGTTTTATTGGTTCTCTCAAATTGTCAAAGAAAGAGGTGATTATGAGTCCTATGAATTCGTTCTAGCTCGATTAGCCTCAAAAGGAGCTAGCAATCCTATCACTAGTGCCTTCAAACGATCCAGTACATCTCACACAAGTCTTCATTTAGGGAGACCTTCTTAATGTTTCATTAGTTCTCTCCAATTGTCAAAATATAGTGATTATGAGTCCTATTACTTCGTTTCTAGTTGAAATTATCATCAAAGAAGCAATCACATCACTATCGCGTTCAAAACGATGCGTAGATCTCACACAGTCTTCATTTAGGGAGAACTTCATATTGTTCCATGGTTGTTTCAAATTACAAAGAAAGAGGTGATTAAGAGTTGTATTACTTCGTTCTAGTTTGATTAGCGTCAAAATGAGAAACCCATGACTATCGCGTTCAAAACCATGCGTACTATCACACAATTCTTCATTTAGATACATTCTTATTGTTTCATTGGTGCACTAAAATTGTGAAAGAAAGAGGTGATTAGGAGTCCTATAACTTCGTTCTAAGTTTGATTAGCATCAAAAGTGCAATCCCATGACTATCGCGTTAAAAACGATGCGTACATCTCACACAAGTCTCCATTTAAGGAGGCCTTCCTATTGTTTCATTGGTTCTCTAAATTATGAAAGAAGGAGGTGATTAGGAGTCTTATTACTTCGTTCTAATTTGATTAGCATCAAAAGGAAGCAATCCCATGACTATCGCGTTGAAAACGATGTGTACATCTCACACAAGTCTTGATTTAGGGAGACCTTCTTATTGTTTCATTGCTTCCCTCAAATTGTCAAAGAAAGAGGTGATTATGAGTCCTATGAATTCGTTCTAGTTTGATTAGCCTCAAAAGGAGCAGCAATCCTATCACTAGTGCCTTCAAAACGATCGTACATCTCACACAAGTCTTCATTTAGGGAGACCTTCTTAATGTTTCATTAGTTCTCTCAAATTGTCAAAATATAGGTGATTATGAGTCCTATTACTTCGTTCTAGTTGAAATTAGCATCAAAAGGAGCAATCACATCACTATCGCGTTCAAAACGATGCGTAGATCTCACACAGGTCTCATTTAGGGAGACCATCATATTGTTCGTTGGTTGTTTCAAATTTACATAGAAAGAGGTGATTAAGAGTTGTATTACTTCGTTCTAGATTGATTAGCGTCAAACGAGAAACCCATGACTATCGCGTTCAAAACCATGCGTACTATCACACAATTCTTCATTTAGGGTACCTTCTTATTGTTTCATTGGTGCACTAAATTGTCAAAGAAAGAGGTGATTAGGAGTCCTATAACTTGTTCTAAGTTTGATTAGCATCAAAAGGAGCAACCCCATGACTATCGCGTTAAAAACGATGAGTACATCTCACACAAGTCTTCATTTAAGGAGACTTTCTATTGTTTCATTGGTTCTCTAAAATTGTGAAGAAGGAGGTGATTAGGAGTCTTATTACTTCGTTCTAATTGATTAGCATCAAAAAGAGCAATCCCATGACTATCGCGTTAAAACGATGTGTACATCTCACACAAGTCTTGATTTAGGAAGACCTTCTTATTATTTTATTGGTTCTCTCAAATTGTCAAAGAAAGAGGTGATTATGAGTCCTATGAATTCGTTCTAGCTCGATTAGCCCTCAAAAGGAGTAGCAATCCTATCACTAGTGCCTTCAAAACGATCCGTACATCTCACACAAGTCTTCATTTAGGGAGACCTTCTTAATGTTTCATTAGTTCTCTCCAATTGTCAAAATATAGGTGATTATGAGTCCTATTACTTCGTTCTAGTTGAATTATCATCAAAAGAAGCAATCACATCACTATCGCGTTCAAAACGATGCGTAGATCTCACACCGGTCTTCATTTAGGGAGACACTCATATTGTTTCCATTGGTTGTTTCAAATTTACAAGAAAGAGGTGATTAAGAGTGTATTACTTCGTTTCTAGTTTGATTAGCGTCAAACGAGAAACCCATGACTATCGCGTTCAAACATGCGTACTATCACACAATTCTTCATTTAGGTACCTTCTTATTGTTTCATTGGTGCACTAAAATTGTGCAAAGAAAGAGGTGATTAGGAGTCCTCTAAATTCGTTCTAAGTTTGATTAGCATCAAAAAGTAGCAACCCCATGACTATCGCGTTAAAAACGATGAGTACATCTCACACAAGTCTTCATTTAAGGAGGACTTCCTTATTGTTTCATTGTTCTCTAAATTGTGAAGAAGGAGGTGATTAGGAGTCTTATTACTTCTTTCTATTTGATTAGCATCAAAAGAGCAATCCCATGACTATCGCGTTGAAAACGATGTGTACATCTCACACAAGTCTTGATTTAGGAGACCTTCTTATTGTTTATTGGTTCTCTCAAATTGTCAAAGAACGAGGTGATTATGAGTCCTATGAATCGTTCTAGCTCGATTAGCCTCAAAAGGAGTAGCAATCCTATCACTAGTGCCTTCAAAACGATCCGTACATCTCACACAAGTCTTCATTTAGGGAGACCTTCTTAATGTTTCATTAGTTCTCTCCAATTGTACAAAATATAGGTGATTATGAGTCCTATACTTCGTTCTAGTTGAAATTATCATCAAAAGAAGCAATCACATCACTATCGCGTTCAAAACGATGCGTAGATCTCACACAGGTCTTCATTTAGGGAGAACTCATATGTTTCCATTGGTTGTTTCAAATTTACAAGAAAGAGGTGATTAAGAGTTGTATTACTTCGTTCTAGTTTGATTAGCGTCAAAATGAGAAACCCTATGACTATCGCGTTCAAAACATGCGTACTATCACACACTTCTTCATTTAGATACATTCTTATTGTTTCATTGGTGCCACTAAAATTGTGAAGAAAGAGGTGATTAGGAGTCCTATAACTTCGTTCTAAGTTTGATTAGCATCAAAAAGTGCAATCCCATGACTATCGCGTTAAAAACGATGCGTACATCTCACACAAGTCTCCATTTAAGGAGGCCTTCCTATTGTTTCATTGGTTCTCTAAATTATGAAAGAAGGAGGTGATTAGGAGTCTTATTACTTCGTTCTAATTTGATTAGCATCAAAAGGAGCAATCCCATGACTATCGCGTTAAAAACGATGTGTACATCTCACACAAGTCTTGATTTAGGGAGACCTTCTTATTGTTTATTGGTTCCTCAAATTGTCAAAGAACGAGGTGATATGAGTCCTATGAATTCGTTCTAGTTTGATTAGCCTCAAAAGGAGCAGCAATCCTATCACTAGTGCCTTCAAAACGATCCAGTACATCTCACACAAGTCTTCATTTAGGGAGACCTTCTTAATGTTTCATTAGTTCTCTCAATTGTCAAAATATAGGTGATTATGAGTCCTATTACTTCGTTCTAGTTGAAATTAGAATCAAAAGAGCAATCACATCACTATCGCGTTTCAAAACGATGCGTAGATCTCACACAGGTCTTCATTTAGGGAGACCATCATATTGTTTCGTTGGTTGTTTCAAATTACATAGAAAGAGGTGATAAGAGTTGTATTACTTCGTTTCTAGATTTGATTAGCGTCAAAACGAGAAACCCGTGACTATCGCGTTCAAAACCATGCGTACTAGTCACATAATTCTTCATTTAGGGTACCTTCTTATTGTTTTCATTGGTGCACTAAATTGTCAAAGAAAGAGGTGATTAGGAGTCCTATAACTTCGTTCTAAGTTGATTAGCATCAAAAGGAGCAACCCATGACTATCGCGTTAAAAACGATGAGTACATCTCACACAAGTCTTCATTTAAGGAGACTTCTTATTGTTTCATTGGTTCTCTAAAGTTGGAAGAAGGAGGTGATTAGGAGTCTTATTACTTCGTTCTAATGTGATTAGCATCAACAAGAGCAATCCCATGGACTATCGCGTTAAAAACGATGTGTACATCTCACACAAGTCTTGATTTAGGTAGACCTTCTTATTGTTTTATTGGTTCTCTCAAATTGTCAAAGAAAGAGGTGATTATGAGTCCTATGAATTCGTTCTAGCTCGATTAGCCTCAAAAGGAGTAGCAATCCTATCACTAGTGCCTTCAAAACGATCCGTACATCTACACAAGTCTTCATTTAGGGAGACCTTCTTAATGTTTCATTAGTTCTCTCCAATTGTCAAAATATAGGTGATTATGAGTCCTATTACTTCGTTCTAGTTGAAATTATCATCAAAAGAAGCAATCACATCACTATCGCGTTCAAAACGATGCGTAGATCTCACACAGGTCTTCATTTAGGGAGAACTTCATATTGTTCATTGGTTGTTTCAAATTTACAAGAAAGAGGTGATTAAGAGTTGTATTACTTCGTTCTAGTTTGATTAGCGTCAAAATGAGAAACCCATGACTATCGCGTTCAAAACCATGCGTACTATCACACAATTCTTCATTTAGATACATTCTTATTGTTTCATTGGTGCACTAAAATTGTGAAAGAAAGAGGTGATAGGAGTCCTATAACTTCGTTCTAAGTTTGATTAGAATCAAAAAGTGCAATCCATGACTATCGCGTTAAAAACACGATGCGTACATCTCACTACAGTCTCCATTTAAGGAGGCCTTCCTATTGTTCATTGGTTCTCTAAAATTATGAAAGAAGGATGGTGTATTTAGGAGTCTCAATCCTCAATGACTATCGCGTTAAAACGATGTGTACATCTCACACAAGTCTGATTTAGGGAGACCTTCTTATGTTTCATTGGTCCTCAAATTGTCAAAGAACGAGGTGATTATGAAGTCCTATGAATTCGTTCTAGTTTGATTAGCCTCAAAAGGAGCAGCAATCCATCACTAGGCCTTCAAAACTGATCCGTACATCTCACACAAGTCTTCATTTAGGGAGACCTCTTAATGTTTCATTAGTTCTCTCAAATTGTCAAAATATAGGTGATTATGAGTTCCTATTACTTCGTTCTAGTTGAATTAGCATCAAAGGAGCAATCACATCACTATCGCGTTCAAAACGATGCGTTTAGATCTACACAGGTCTCATTTAGGGAGACCATCATATTGTTTCGTTGGTTGTTTCAAATTTACATAGAAAGAGGTGATTAAGAGTTGTATTACTTCGTTCTAGATTGATTAGCGTCAAAACGGGAAAACCCATGGACTATCGCGTTCAAAACCATGCGTACTATCACACCAATTCTTCATTTAGGGTACCTTCTTATTGTTTCATTGGTGCACTAAAATTGTCAAAGAAAGAGGTGATTAGGAGTCCTATAACTTGTTCTAAGTTGATTAGCATCAAAAAGTAGCAACCCCATGACTATCGCGGTTAAAACGATGAGTACATCTTCACACAAGTCTTCATTTAAGGAGACTTTTCTTATGTTTTCATTGGTTCTCTAAATTGTGGAAGAAGGAGGTGATTAGGAGTCTTATTACTTCGTTCTAATGTGATTAGCATCAAAATGAGTAATCCCATGACTATCGCGTTAAAAACGATGTGTACATCTCACACAAGTCTTGATTTAGGTAGACCTTCTTATGTTTTATTGGTTCTCTCAAATTGTCAAAGAAAGAGGTGATTATGAGTCCTATGAATTCGTTCTAGCTCGATTAGCCTCAAAAGGAGTAGCAATCCTATCACTAGTGCCTTCAAAACGATCCGTACATCTCACACAAGTCTTCATTTAGGGAGACCTTCTTAATGTTTCATTAGTTCTCTCCAATTGTCAAAATATAGGTGATTATGAGTCCTATTACTTCGTTCTAGTTGAAATATCATCAAAAGAAGCAATCACATCACTATCGCGTTCAAAACGATGCGTAGATCTCACACAGGTCTTCAGTTAGGGAGAACTTCATATTGTTCCATGGTTGTTTCAAATTACAAAGAAAGAGGTGATTAAGAGTTGTATACTTCGTTCTAGTTTGATTAGCGTCAAATGAGAAACCCATGACTATCGCGTTCAAAACCATGCGTACTATCACACAATTCTTCATTTAGATACATTCTTATTGTTTCATTGGTGCACTAAAATGTGAAAGAAAGAGGTGATTAGGAGTCCAATAACTTCGTTCTAAGTTTGATTAGAATCAAAAAGTGCAATCCCATGACTATCGCGTTAAAAACGATGCGTACATCTCACACAAGTCTCCATTTAAGGAGGCCTTCCTATTGTTCATTGGTTCTCTAAAATTATGAAAGAAGGAGGTGATTAGGAGTCTCAATCCCATGACTATCGCGTTAAAAACGATGTGTACATCTCACACAAGTCTTGATTTAGGGAGACCTTCTTATTGCTTCATTGGTTCCCTCAAATTGTCAAAGAACGAGGTGATTATGAGTCCTATGAATTCGTTCTAGTTTGATTAGCCTCAAAAGGAGCAGCAATCCTATCCACGTAGTGCCTTCAAAACGATCCGTACATCTCACACAAGTCTTCATTTAGGGAGACCTTCTTAATGTTCATTAGTTCTCTCAAATTGTCAAAATATAGGTGATTATGAGTCCTATTACTTCGTTTCTAGTTGAAATTAGAATCAAAAGGAGCAATCACATCACTATCGCGTTCAAAACGATGCGTAGATCTCACACAGGTCTTCATTTAGGGAGACCATCATATTGTTTCGTTGGTTGTTTCAAATTTACATAGAAAGAGGTGATTAAGAGTTGTATTACTTCGTTTCTAGATTGATTAGCGTCAAAACGGGAAACCCATGACTATCGCGTTCAAAACCATGCGTACTATCACACAATTCTTCATTTAGGGTTACCTTCTTATTGTTTCATTGGTGCACTAAAATTGTCAAAGAAAGAGGTGATTAGGAGTCCTATAACTTCGTTCTAAGTTTGATTAGAATCAAAAAGTGCAATTCCATGACTATCGCGTTAAAAACGATGCGTACATCTCACACAAGTCTCCATTAAGGAGGCCTTCCTATGTTTCATTGGTTCTCTAAAATTATGAAAGAAGGAGGTGATTAGGAGTCTCAATCCCATGACTATCGCGTTTAAAACGATGTGTACATCTCACACAAGTCTGATTTAGGGAGACTTCTTATTGTTTCATTGGTTCCCTCAAATTGTCAAGAACGAGGTGATTATGAGTCCTATGAATTCGTTCTAGTTTGATTAGCCTCAAAAGGAGCAGCAATCCTATCACTAGTGCCTTCAAAACGATCCGTACATCTCACACAAGTCTTCATTTAGGGAGACCTTCTTAATGTTTCATTAGTTCTCTCAAAATTGTCAAAATATAGGTGATTATGAGTCCTATTACTTCGTTCTAGTTTGAAATTAGAATCTAAATGGAGCAATCACATCACTATCGCGTTCAAAACGATGCGTAGATCTCAACACAGGTCTTCATTTAGGGAGACCATCATATTGTTTCGTTGGTTGTTTTAAATTTACATAGAAAGAGGTGATTAAGAGTTGTATTACTTCGTTCTAGAATGATTAGCGTCAAACGGGAAACCCATGACTATCGCGTTCAAAACCATGCGTACTATCACACAATTCTTCATTTAGGGTTACCTTCTTATTGTTTCATTGGTGCACTAAAATTGTCAAAGAAAGAGGTGATTAGGAGTCCTATAACTTCGTTCTAAGTTTGATTAGCATCAAAAAAAGTAACCCCATGACTATCGCGTTAAAAACGATGAGTACATCTCACACAAGTCTTCATTTAAGGAGACTTTCTTATTGTTTCATTGGTTCTCTAAAGTTGTGGAAGAAGGAGGTGATTAGGAGTCTTATTACTTCGTTCTAATGTGATTAGCATCAAAATGAGTAATCCCATGACTATCGCGTTAAAAACGATGTGTACATCTCACACAAGTCTTGATTTAGGTAGACCTTCTTATTGTTTATTGGTTCTCTCAAATTGTCAAAGAAAGAGGTGATTATGAGTCCTATGAATTCGTTCTAGCTCGATTAGCCTCAAAAGGAGTAGCAATCCTATCACTAGTGCCTTCAAAACGGATCCGTACATCTCACACAAGTCTTCATTTAGGGAGACCTTCTTAATGTTTCATTAGTTCTCTCCAATTGTCAAAATATAGGTGATTATGAGTCCTATTACTTCGTTCTAGTTGAAATTATCATCAAAAGAAGCAATCACATCACTATCGCGTTCAAAACGATGCGTAGATCTCACACAGGTCTTCAGTTAGGGGAGAACTTCATATTGTCCATTGGTTGTTTCAAATTTACAAAGAAAGAGGTGATTAAGAGTTGTATTACTTCGTTCTAGTTTGATTAGCGTCAAAATGAGAAAACCATGACTATCGCGTTCAAAACCATGCGTACTATCACACAATTCTTCATTTAGATACATTCTTATTGTTCATTGGTGCACTAAAATTGTGAAAGAAAGAGGTGATTAGGAGTCCAATAACTTCGTTCTAAGTTTGATTAGAATCAAAAAGTGCAATCCCATGACTATCGCGGTTAAAAACGATGCGTACATCTCACACAAGTCTCCATTTAAGGAGGCCTTCCTATTGTTTCATTGGTTCTCTAAAATTATGAAAGAGGAGGTGATTAGGAGTCTCAATCCCATGACTATCGCGTTAAAAACGATGTGTACATCTCACACAAGTCTTGATTTAGGGAGACCTTCTTATTGCTTCATTGGTTCCCTCTCAAATTGTCAAAGAACGAGGTGATTATGAGTCCTATGAATTCGTTCTAGTTTGATTAGCCTCAAAAGGAGCAGCAATCCTATCACTAGTGCCTTCAAAACGATCCGTACATCTCACACAAGTCTTCATTTAGGGAGACCTTCTTAATGTTTCATTAGTTCTCTCAAATTGTCAAAATATAGGTGATTATGAGTCCTATTACTTCGTTCTAGTTGAAATTAGAATCAAAAGGAGCAATCACATCACTATCGCGTTCAAAACGATGCGTAGATCTCACACAGGTCTTCATTTAGGGAGACCATCATATTGTTTCGTTGGTTGTTTCAAATTTACATAGAAAGAGGTGATTAAGAGTTGTATTACTTCGTTCTAGATTGATTAGCGTCAAAACGGGAAACCCATGACTATCGCGTTCAAAACCATGCGTACTATCACACAATTCTTCATTTAGGGTTACCTTCTTATGTTTCATTGGTGCACTAAAATTGTCAAAGAAAGAGGTGATTAGGAGTCCTATAACTTCGTTCTAAGTTTGATTAGCATCAAAAAAAGCAACCCCATGACTATCGCGTAAAAACGATGAGTACATCTCACACAAGTCTTCATTTAAGGAGACTTTCTTATTGTTTCATTGGTTCTCTAAGTTGTGGAAGAAGGAGGTGATTAGGAGTCTTATTACTTCGTTCTAATGTGATTAGCATCAAAATGAGTAATCCCATGACTATCGCGTTAAAAACGATGTGTACATCTCACACAAGTCTTGATTTAGGTAGACCATCTTATTGTTTTATTGGTTCTCTCAAATTGTCAAAGAAAGAGGTGATTATGAGTCCTATGAATTCGTTCTAGCTCGATTAGCCTCAAAAGGAGTAGCAATCCTATCACTAGTGCCTTCAAAACGATCCGTACATCTCACACAAGTCTTCATTTAGGGAGACCTTCTTAATGTTTCATTAGTTCTCTCCAATTGTCAAAATATAGGTGATTATGAGTCCTATTACTTCGTTATAGTTGAAATTATCATCAAAAGAAGCAATCACATCACTATCGCGTTCAAAATGATGCGTAGATCTCACACAGGTCTTCATTTAGGGAGAACTTCATATTGTTCCATTGATTGTTTCAAATTTACAAAGAAAGAGGTGATTAAGAGTTGTATTACTTCGTTCTATTTTGATTAGCGTCAAAATGAGAAACCCCATGACTATCGCGTTCAAAACTATGCGTACTATCACACAATTCTTCATTTAGATACATTCTTATTGTTTCATTGGTGCACTAAAATTGTGAAGAAAGAGGTGATTAGGAGTCCTATAACTTCGTTCTAAGTTTGATTAGCATCAAAAAGTTCAATCCCATGACTATCGCGTTAAAAACGATGCGTACATCTCACACAAGTCTCCATTTAAGGAGGCCTTCCTATTGTTTCATTGGTTCTCTAAAATTATGAAAGAAGGAGGTGATTAGGAGTCTTATTACTTCGTTCTAATTTGATTAGCATCAAAAGGAGCAATCCCATGACTATTGCGTTAAAAACGATGTGTACATCTCACACAAGTCTTGATTTAGGGAGACCTTCTTATTGTTTTTTTTTGCTAAATTTAGACTGAATTATATAAATGAAAGGGGAAATACAAGACCTCAAGGGATAGACCCAAACAGAATATAGCGAAAACATTATAGGACATGCCCTATGATGTTAAGACTATATAAAAAGATTACAAGGCCTACGCCAGAGAAACATGGCAAATGCTAAGACATCAAATAATAAAAAGCCAACAGCCGAGACAGCCTAATCATGTTGGCAAAACAACCAGCCAACCGAATCCAACCAAGGAGGTGGACCAAATTCGAATATCATAAGCAGCAGCCTGGCCATCCAAATCAACCAAGAATCTGCCGCATAAGAACCAGCAGCAAACCAGACAGGAAACCAGCTAATCGGTAACAGAGAAACGGATCCCAGATGCCCAAAGAACCGGCCCAGATGAAGCAGCCCAAACCCAACAACAAACCAAACGAGCCTCAGCCTCCAGCAACAATCCGCAACAAACAGCCTCAGTCCCCCATCCAAGTTGCAGCAGACCATAGCTTTGAATCGGGTCAACACACACAGAGCAGACCAATCCAAAAGCTAAGAACCAGCCCACCATCCAAAATAACCAAAAACCATCAGACAAAAATGGAAAGATCACAAAGGAAAGCCAGCAAACAGCCCAAAGAGCCTCCCAAAGCAAAGGATAACCACCAGCCATGACAACAACCCAGATGCTTAAGCCGAGCCCATTCCGCCCAGACAAAGATGAAGAACTCATAACAGCCACCAAAAAGGGCCAAAACCATGAGAACCTGGGTCTAACCCAAAGATTGAAACCCAGCATTTCCCATTAAGCGAACCCAGCTGCACAGAGCTGTGACACCAACTGGCGAAGACAATCAAGTTCGAGAGCAGCAGCAATGGCAGAGGGAAAACCAGAAAAGCTACAGGAAACTGCATAATGCAACCAAGAAACCAGCAGAAGTTGCAGCAAATCCGGGACCCTGTAGAAAGTCTTGCAAAACCAGCAAGCAGAAATCTGCAGAAAAAACTGCAATAACCCAGACAGCAGCAGCACCAAACGGAATAACAGCAACCAAAAAGAGTTGAACCAAAAGAGATACACGCAACAACAGTAATAAGCAACATTGTCCAGCAAGAATCTGAACACAAAGAACAACCCAGAAAGCAGCAACTGGACAAGCAAACCCAGGCCAAGCAAAGTGCTGCACACGAAAACCAACAGCAACCAATTGAGCCAGCAGCTACAATAGCAGAATACAACCAAAACAACCAAAACCAAAGAGCAAACCAAAACCAAAACCAGAACACACAACAGCCCCAGGACTGTAACAAACTGCCCACAACAGACAAGCCGGACATAGCAGGACACAGCAGGCCACAGACCAGCCGGACACAGCAGGCCACAGACCAGCCGGACACAGCATGCCACAGACCAACCAAGTAGTACAACAAGCCATCCCCTGAACCAGAACCAGCAGCACAGCAAGCAGTAAAAAACAGGGAGACAAGGCTACAATACAAGATGATGGTAGCAAGCCCTATGTTTAAGTTTCTGAAAACTAGCATTAGTATGAAGGCCACACTTGAGAATATGGATGATATCCCTAATGATGACCCGAACAGGGAGAGTCTTGTTGTTGAAAATTCGAGAGTTCCGTTCTTGCCAAATTCTATAGACAACAATAGCAAAGCCAAAACGTAAAAGCCTGTGCTGGAAATTTGGACCATAATTGCCGCTGATAAAATCAGTGATAGAAGTCCAGCTACGACACTGTCCCTTCCAACCACACCGCCTGAGCACTGCAACCAAGAGCTGAAATGAGAAACTACAATGGAAAAAAAGGTGATGAAATGTTTCCCTCTCAATGGAACAGAGAACACATAAAGGATTGACATCCATGCCATACAAGATAAGCCTATCCAGAGTCCGAAGACCCCTTGTGAAAAGCCAGCCAAAGAAGAAATGAGTACCGGGGAGGCACAATGCGATGCCAAACAAGACTGTGCCATCCCACAGTTAGACCCACTTTGCGAATGGAACACCAAAAAGTAGAAGTTTTAACATCCTTAGCAGTGGTACCATCCCAGAAAACCTCATCCTGACAATCTGAGTTGCAGCGCCTTGACATGTTAAAGGCGTTCCGGAATTCAATAAGATCATTGTGGTTGGACTGAGGAAGAACCCAACTGGAGTTAATGATGATGCTGCTGACAAAGGCATTAGGACCAAAACCAGAGTTAGTGATCAAGGGAGACTGCAAGGAGGAGGCCAAAGGGGAGTGACCTAACCACGGGTCAAACCAAAGACTAGTGCTCGCACCATTACCAATAGCATAAGAGATGTGCCTGCAAGCAATAGACCTTAATTTAAGAACTTTCCTCCAAATCCAAGAGCAATCCATAGGAATTGGGATAATCCAGAAAAACTTATTCTTAAGATGGACAGCCCCGAACCCATTTGGCCCAAAGGAAGAGGAAGAAGGAGAAATAATCTGCCATAAGTGCAATAAGATTTGAGCTTTATTCCAATCCTCAAGATTTTTAATAGCAAGGCCACCCTCAGCAAAAGGGAGAGAGATTTTTGCTCCAAGCTACTTTACAGCCAAATTTCTCTAAGGAAGGCCCTTTCCAAAGGAATCTGGACATAGTGGATTTAAGGTCATTCAAGACAGAGGCAGGGAGAATAAAATGAGCAGACCAGTAAGCTTGGGTGGAGTGAATAACAGATTTGATCAGTTGCAGTCTACCAGCATAGGAGAGGAATTTGTTGGTCCACGACGTAATTCTGGATTTGATCTTTTCAAGAAGAGGATGCAGTCAACAAGACTAAGCAATCCTATGAATTCGTTCTAGTTTGATTAGCCTCAAAAGGAGCAGCAATCCTATCACTAGTGCGTTCAAAACGTTCCATACATCTCACACAAGTCTTCATTTAGGGAGACCTTCTTAATGTTTCATTAGTTCTCTCAAATTGTCAAAATATAGGTTGAAATTAGAATCAAAAAGAGCAATCACATCACTATCGCGTTCAAAACGATGCGTAGATCTCACACAGGTCTTCATTTAGGGAGACCATCATATTGTTTCGTTGGTTGTTTCAAATTTACATAGAAAGAGGTGATTAAGAGTTGTATTACTTCGTTCTAGATTGATAGCGTCAAAACGAGAAACCCGTGACTATCTCGTTCAAAACCATGCGTACTATCACATAATTCTTCATTTAGGGTTACCTTCTTATTGTTTCATTGGTGCACTAAAATTGTCAAAGAAAGAGGTGATTAGAAGTCCTATAACTTCGTTCTAAGATTGAATAGCATCAAAAGGAGCAACCCCATGACTATCGCGTTAAAAACGATGAGTACATCTCACACAAGTCTTCATTTAAGGAGACTTTCTTATTGTTTCATTGGTTCTCTAAAGTTGTGGAAGAAGGAGGTGATTAGGAGTCTTATTACTTCGTTCTAATGTGATTAGCATCAAAAAGAGCAATCCCATGACTATCGCGTTAAAAACGATGTGTACATCTCACACAAGTCTTGATTTAGGTAGACCTTCTTATTGTTTATTGGTTCTCTCAAATTGTCAAAGAAAGAGGTGATTATGAGTCCTATGAATTCGTTCTAGCTCGATTAGCCTCAAAAGGAGTAGCAATCCTATCACTAGTGCCTTCAAAACGATCCGTACATCTGACACAAGTCTTCATTTAGGGAGACCTTCTTAATGTTTCATTAGTTCTCTACAATTGTCAAAATATAGGTGATTATGAGTCCTATTACTTCGTTCTAGTTGAAATTATCATCAAAAGAAGCAATCACATCACTATCGCGTTCAAAACGATGCGTAGATCTCACACAGGTCTTCATTTAGGGAGAACTTCATATTGTTCCATTGGTTGTTTCAAATTTACAAAAAAAGAGGTGATTAAGAGTTGTATTACTTCGTTCTAGTTTGAATTAGCGTCAAAATGAGAAACCCATGACTATCGCGTTCAAAACCATTCGTACTATCACACAATTCTTCATTTAGATACATTCTTATTGTTTCATTGGTTGCACTAAAATTGTGAAAGAAAGAGGAGATTAGGAGTCCTATAACTTCGTTCTAAGTTTGATTAGAATCAAAAAGTGCAATCCCATGACTATCGCGTTAAAAACGATGCGTACATCTCACACAAGTCTCCATTTAAGGAGGCCTTCCTATTGTTTCATTGGTTCTCTAAAATTATGAAAGAAGGAGGTGATTAGAAGTCTTATTACTTCGTTTTAATGTAATTTGCATCAAAAGGAGCAATCCCATGACTATCGCGTTAAAAACGATGCGTACATCTCACACAAGTCTTCATTTAAGGAGACTTTCTTATTGTTTCATTGGTTCTCTAAAGTTGTGGAAGAAGGAGGTGATTAGGAGTCTTATTACTTCGTTCTAATGTGATTAGCATCAAAAGAGCAATCCCATGACTATCGCGTTTAAAAACAATGTGTACATCTCACACAAGTCTTGATTTAGGTAGACCTTCTTATTGTTTTATGGTTCTCTCAAATTGTCAAAGAAAGAGGTGATTATGAGTCCTATGAATTCGTTCTAGCTCGATTAGCCTCAAAAGGAGTAGCAATCCTATCACTAGTGCCTTCAAAACGATCCGTACATCTGACACAAGTCTTCATTTAGGGAGACCTTCTTAATGTTTCATTAGTTCTCTACAATTGTCAAAATATAGGTGATTATGAGTCCTATTACTTCGTTCTAGTTGAAATTATCATCAAAAGAAGCAATCACATCACTATCGCGTTCAAAACGATGCGTAGATCTCACACAGGTCTTCATTTAGGGAGAACTTCATATTGTTCCATTGGTTGTTTCAAATTTACAAAAAAAGAGGTGATTAAGAGTTGTATTACTTCGTTCTAGTTTGATTAGCGTCAAAATGAGAAACCCATGACTATCGCGTTCAAACCATTCGTACTATCACACAATTCTTCATTTAGATACATTCTTATTGTTTCATTGGTGCACTAAAATTGTGAAAGAAAGAGGAGATTAGGAGTCCTATAACTTCGTTCTAAGTTTGATTAGAATCAAAAAGTGCAATCCCATGACTATCGCGTTAAAAACGATGCGTACATCTCACACAAGTCTCCATTTAAGGAGGCCTTCCTATTGTTTCATTGGTTCTCTAAAATTATGAAAGAAGGAGGTGATTAGGAGTCTCAATCCCATGACTATCGCGTTTAAAAACGAGATGTACATCTCACACAAGTCTTGATTTAGGGAGACCTTCTTATTGTTTCATTGGTTCCCTCAAATTGTCAAAGAACGAGGTGATTATGAGTCCTATGAATTCGTTCTAGTTTGATTAGCCTCAAAAGGAGCAGCAATCCTATCACTAGTGCCTTCAAAACGATCCGTACATCTCACACAAGTCTTCATTTAGGGAGACCTTCTTAATGTTTCATTAGTTCTCTCAAATTGTCAAAATATAGGTGATTATGAGTCCTATTACTTCGTTCTAGTTGAAATTAGAATCAAAACGAGCAATCACATCACTATCGCGTTCAAAACGATGCGTAGATCTCACACAGGTCTTCATTTAGGGAGACCATCATATTGTTTCGTTGGTTGTTTCAAATTTACATAGAAAGAGGTGATTAAGAGTTGTATTACTTCGTTCTAGATTGATTAGCGTCAAAACGAGAAACACATGACTATCGCGTTCAAAACCATGCGTACTATCACACAATTCTTCATTTAGGGTTACCTTCTTATTGTTTCATTGGTGCACTAAAATTGTCAAAGAAAGAGGTGATTAGGAGTCCTATAACTTCGTTCTAAGTTTGATTAGCATCAAAAGGAGCAACCCCATGACTATCGCGTTAAAAACGATGAGTACATCTCACACAAGTCTTCAATTTAAGGAGACTTTCTGATTGTTTCATTGGTTCTCTAAAGTTATGGAAGAAGGAGGTGATTAGGAGTCTTATTACTTCGTTCTAATGTGATTAGCATCAAAAAGAGCAATCCCATGACTATCGCGTTAAAAACGATGTGTACATCTCACACAAGTCTTGATTTAGGTAGACCTTCTTATGTTTTATTGGTTCTCTCAAATTGTCAAAGAAAGAGGAGATTATGAGTCCTATGAATTCGTTCTAGCTCGATTAGCCTCAAAAGGAGTAGCAATCCTATCACTAGTGCCTTCAAAACGATCCGTACATCTCACACAAGTCTTCATTTAGGGAGACCTTCTTAATGTTTCATTAGTTCTCTCCAATTGTCAAAATATAGGTGATTATGAGTCCTATTACTTCATTATAGTTCAAATTATCATCAAAAGAAGCAATCACATCACTATCGCGTTCAAAACGATGCGTAGATCTCACACAGGTCTTCATTTAGGGAGAACTTCATATTGTTCCATTGATTGTTTCAAATTTACAAAGAAAGAGGTGATTAAGAGTTGTATTACTTCGTTTCTAGTTTGATTAGCGTCAAAATGAGAAACCCCATGACTATCGCGTTCAAAACCATGCGTACTATCACACAATTCTTCATTTAGATACATTCTTATTGTTTCATTGGTGCACTAAAATTGTGAAAGAAAGAGGTGATTAGGAGTCCTATAACTTCGTCTAAGTTTGATTAGCATCAAAAAGTGTAATCCCATGACTATAGCGTTAAAAACGATGCGTACATCTCACACAAGTCTCCATTTAAAGAGGCCTTCCTATTGTTTCATTGGTTCTCTAAATTATGAAAGAAGGAGGTGATTAGGAGTCTTATTACTTCGTTCTAATTTGATTAGCATCAAAAGGAGCAATCCCATGACTATTGCGTTAAAAACGATGTGTACATCTCACACAAGTCTTGATTTAGGGAGACCTTCTTATTGTTTCATTTGGTTGCCTCAAATTGTCAAAGAACGAGGTGATTATGAGTCCTATGAATTCGTTCTAGTTTGATTAGCCTCAAAAGGAGCAGCAATCCTATCACTAGTGCCTTCAAAACGTTCCATACATCTCACACAAGTCTTCATTTAGGGAGACCTTCTTAATGTTTCATTAGTTCTCTCAAATTGTCAAAATATAGGTGATTATGAGTCCTATTACTTCGTTCTAGTTGAAATTAGAATCAAAGGAGCAATCACATCACTATCGCGTTCAAAACGATGCGTAGATCTCACACAGGTCTTCATTTAGGGAGACCATCATATTGTTTCGTTGGTTGTTTCAAATTTACATAGAAAGAGGTGATTAAGAGTTGTATTACTTCGTTCTAGATTGATTAGCGTCAAACGAGAAACCCGTGACTATCTCGTTCAAAACCATTCGTACTATCACATAATTCTTCATTTAGGGTTACCTTCTTATGTTTCATTGGTGCACTAAAATTATCAAAGAAAGAGGTGATTAGGAGTCCTATAACTTCGTTCTAAGTTTGAATAGCATCAAAAGGAGCAACCCCATGACTATCGCGTTAAAAACGATGAGTACATCACACACAAGTCTTCATTTAAGGAGACTTTCTTATTGTTTCATTGGTTCTCTAAAGTTGTGGAAGAAGGAGGTGATTAGGAGTCTTATTACTTCGTTCTAATGTGATTAGCATCAAAAGAGCAATCCCATGACTATCGAGTTAAAACGATGTGTACATCTCACACAAGTCTTGATTTAGGTAGACCTTCTTATTGTTTTATTGGTTCTCTCCAATTGTCAAAGAAAGAAGTGATTATGAGTCTTATGAATTCGTTGTAGCTCGATTAGCCTCAAAAGGAGTCGCAATCCTATCACTAGTGCCTTCAAAACGATCCGTACATCTCACACAAGTCTTCATTTAGGGAGACCTTCTTAATGTTTCATTAGTTCTCTCCAATTGTCAAAATATAGGTGATTATGAGTTCTATTACTTCGTTCTAGTTGAAATTATCATCAAAAGAAGCAATCACATCACTATCGCGTTCAAAACGATGCGTAGATCTCACACAGGTCTTCATTAGGGAGAACTTCATATTGTTCCATTGGTTGTTTCAAATTTACAAAGAAAGAGGTGATTAAGAGTTGTATTACTTCGTTCTAGTTTGATTAGCGTCAAAATGAGAAACCCATGACTATCGCGTTCAAAACCATGCGTACTATCACACAATTCTTCATTTAGATACATTCTTATTGTTTCATTGGTGCACTAAATTGTCAAGGAAAGAGGTGATTAGGAGTCCCTATAACTTCGTTCTAAGTTTGATTAGAATCAAAAAGTGCAATCCCATGACTATCGCTTTAAAAACGATGCGTACATCTCACACAAGTCTCCATTTAAGGAGGCCTTCCTATTGTTTCATTGGTTCTCTAAAATTATGAAAGAAGGAGGTGATTAGGAGTCTTATTACTTCATTCTAATTTGATTAGCATCAAAGGAGCAATCCCATGACCATCGCGTTAAAAACGATGTGTACATCTCACACAAGTCTTGACTTAGGGAGACCTTCTTATTGTTTCATTGGTTCCCTCAAATGTCAAAGAACGAGGTGATTATGAGTCCTATGAATTCGTTCTAGTTTGATAGCCTCAAAAGGAGCAGCAATCCCTATCACTAGTGCCTTCAAAACGATCCGTACATCTCACACAAGTCTTCATTTAGGAGACCTTCTTATGTTTCATAGTTCTCTCAAATTTTCAAAATATAGGTGATTATGAGTCCTATTTACTTCGTTCTAGTTGAAATTAGAATCAAAAGGAGCAATCACATCACTATCGCGTTCAAAACGATGCGTAGATCTCACAACAGGTCTTCATTTAGGGAGACCATCATATTGTTTCGTTGGTTGTTTCAAATTTACATAGAAAGAGGTGATTAAGAGTTGTATTACTTCGTTCTAGATTGATTAGCGGTCAAAACGAGAAACCCATGACTATCGCGTTCAAACCATGCGTACTATCACACAATTCTTCATTTAGGGTTACCTTCTTATTGTTTCATTGGTGCACTAAAATTGTCAAAGAAAGAGGTGATTAGGAGTCCTATAACTTCGTTCTAAGTTTGAATAGCATCAAAAGGAGCAACCCCATGACTATCGCTTTAAAAACGATGAGTACATCTCACACAAGTCTTCATTTAAGGAGACTTTCTTATTGTTTCATTGGTTCTCCAAAGTTGTGGAAGAAGGAGGTGATTAGGAGTCTTATTACTTCGTTCTAATGTGATTAGAATCAAAAGAGCAATCCCATGACTATCGAGTTAAAACGATGTGTACATCTCACACAAGTCTTGATTTAGGTAGACCTTCTTATTGTTTTATTGGTTCTCTCAAATTGTCAAAGAAGAGGTGATTATGAGTCCTATGAATTCGTTCTAGCTCGATTAGCCTCAAAAGGAGTAGCAATCCTATCACTAGTGCCTTCAAAATGATCCGTACATCTCACACAAGTCTTCATTTAGGGAGACCTTCTTAATGTTTCATTAGTCTCTCCAATTGTCAAAATATAGGTGATTATTAGTTCTATTACTTCGTTCTAGTTGAAATTATCATCAAAAGAAGCAATCACATCACTATCGCGTTCAAAACGATGCGTAGATCTCACACAGGTCTTCATTTAGGGAGAACTTCATATTGTTCCATTGGTTGTTTCAAATTTACAAAGAAAGAGGTGATTAAGAGTTGTATTACTTCGTTCTAGTTTGATTAGCGTCAAAATGAGAAACCCATGACTATCGCGTTCAAAACCATGCGTACTATCACACAATTCTTCATTTAGATACATTCTTATTGTTTCATTGGGCACTAAAATTGTTAAGAAAGAGGTGATTAGGAGTCCTATAACTTCGTTCTAAGTTTGATTAGCATAAAAAGGTGCAATCCCATGACTATCGCGTTAAAAACGATGCGTACATCTCACACAAGTCTCCATTTAAGGAGGCCTTCCTATTGTTTCATTGGTTCTCTAAAATTATGAAAGAAGGAGGTGATTATGAGTCCTATACTTCGTTCTAGTTGAAATTAGCATCAAAAGGAGCAATCACATCACTATCGCGTTCAAAACGATGAGTAGATCTCACACAGGTCTTCATTTAGGGAGCCCTTCATATTGTTTCATTGGTGTTTCAAATTTACAAAGAAAGAGGTGATTAAAGTTGTATTACTTCGTTCTAGTTGATTAGCGTCAAACGAGAAACCCATGACTATCGCATTCAAACCATGCGTTCATATCACACAATTCTTCATTTAGGGATACCTTCTTATTGTTTCATTGGTGCACTAAAATTGTCAAAGAAATATGTGGTAGGAGTCCTATAACTTCGTTCTAAGTTTGATTAGCATCAAAAGGAGCAATCCCATGACTATCGCGTTAAAAACGATGCGTACATCTCACACAAGTCTTCATTAAGGAGACTTTCTTACTGTTTCATTGGTTCTCTAAAATTGTGAAAGAAGGAGGTGATTAGGAGTCTTATTACTTCGTTCTAATGTGATTAGCATCAAAAAGAGCAATCCCATGACTATCGCGTTAAAAACGATGTGTACATCTCACACAAGTTTTGATTTAGGAAGACCTTCTTATTGTTTTATTGGTTCTCTCAAATTGTCAAAGAAAGAGGTGATTATGAGTCCTATGAATTCGTTCTAGCTCGATTAGCCTCAAAAGGAGTAGCAATCCTATCACTAGTGCCTTCAAAACGATCCGTACATCTCACACAAGTCTTCATTTAGGGAGACCTTCTAATGTTTCATTAGTTCTCTCCAATTGTCAAAATATAGGTGATTATGAGTCCTATTACTTCGTTCTAGTTGAAATTATCATCAAAAGGAGCAATCACATCACTATCGCGTTCAAACGATGCGTAGATCTCACACAGGTCTTCATTTAGGGAGAACTTCATATTGTTCCATCGGTTGTTTCAAATTTACAAAGAAAGAGGTGATTAAGAGTTGTATTACTTCGTTCTAGTTTGATTAGCGTCAAAATGAGAAACCCCAATGACTATCGCGTTCAAAACCATGCGTACTATCACACAATTCTTCATTAGATACATTCTTAATGTTTCATTGGTGCACTAAATTGTCAAAGAAAGAGGTGATTAGGAGTCCTATAACTTCGTTCTAAGTTTGATTAGCATCAAAAGGTGCAATCCCATGACTATCGCGTTAATAAACGATGCGTACATCTCACACAGTCTCCATTTAAGGAAGCCTTCCTATTGTTTCATTGGTTCTCTAAAATTATGAAAGAAGGAGGTGATTAGGAGTCTCAATCCCATGACTATCGCGTTAAAAACGATGTGTACATCTCACACAAGTCTTGATTTAGGGAGACCTTCTTATTGTTTTCATTGGTTCCCTCAAATTGTCAAAGAACGAGGTGATATGAGTCCTATGAATTCGTTCTAGTTTGATTAGCCTCAAAGGAGCAGCAATCCTATCACTAGTGCCTTCAAAACGATCCGTACATCTCACACAAGTCTTCATTTAGGGAGACCTTCTTAATGTTTCATTAGTTCTCTCAAATTGTCAAAATATAGGTGATTAGAGTCCTATTACTTCGTTCTAGTTGAAATTAGAATCAAAAGGAGCAATCACATCACTATCGCGTTCAAAACGATGCGTAGATCTCACACAGGTCTTCATTTAGGGAGACCATCATATTGTTTCGTTGGTTTGTTCAAATTTACATAGAAAGAGGTGATTAAGAGTTGTATTACTTCGTTCTAGATTGATTAGCGTCAAAACGAGAAACCCATGACTATCGCGTTCAAAACCATGCGTTCTATCACATAATTCTTCATTTAGGGTTACCTTCTTATTGTTTCATTGGTGCACTAAATTGTCAAAGAAGATGTGATTAGGAGTCCTATAACTTCGTTCTAAGTTTGATTAGCATCAAAAGGAGCAATCCATGACTATTGCGTTAAAAACGATGCGTACATCTCACACAAGTCTTCATTTAAGGAGGCCTTCATATTGTTTCATTGGTTCTCTAAAATTATGAAAGAAGGAGGAGATTAGGAGTCTTATTACTTCGTTCTAATTTGATTAGCATCAAAAGGAGCAATCCCATGACTATCGCATTAAAACGATGTGTACATCTCACACAAGGCTTGATTTAGGGAGACCTTCTTATTGTTTCATTTGTTCTCTCAAATTGTCAAAGAAAGAGGTGATTATGAGTCCTAGGAATTCGTTCTAGTTGGATTAGCCTCAAAAGGAGCAGCAATCCTATCACTAGTACCTTCAAAATGATCCGTACATCTCACACAAGTCTTCATTTAGGGAGACATTCTTAATGTTCATTAGTTCTCTCGAATTGTCAAAATTATAGTGATTATGAGTCCTATTACTTCGTTCTAGTTGAAATTAGCATCAAAAGGAGCAATCCCATCACTATCGCCTTCAAAACGATGCGTAGATCTCACCACAGGTCTTCATTTAGGGATACATTCATATTGTTTCGCTGGTTGTTTCAAATTTACATAGAAAGAGGTGATTAAGAGTTGTATTACTTCATTCTAGATTGATTAGCGTCAAAACGAGAAATCCATGACTATCGCGTTCAAAACCATGCGTTCATATCACATAATTCTTCATTAGGGTTACCTTCTTATTGTTTCTTTGGTGCACTAAAATGTCAAAGAAAGATGTGATTAGGAGTCCTATAACTTCGTTCTAAGTTTGATTAGTATCAAAAGGAGCAATCCCATGACTATCGCGTTAAAAACGATGCGTACATCCCACACAAGTCTTCATTTAAGGATGCCTTCATATTGTTTCATTGGTTCTCTAAAATTATGAAAGATGGAGGTGATTAGGAGTCTTATTACTTCGTTCTAATTTGATAACTCACAAGGAGCAATTCCATGGACTATCGCGTTAAAAACGATATACACAAGTCTTGATTTAGGGAGACCTTTTTATTGTTTTATTGGTTCTCTCAAATTGTCAAGAAAAGGTGATTATGAGTCCTACGAATTCGTTCTAGTTGATTAGCATCAAAGGAGCAGCAATCCTATCACTAGTTCCTTTCAAAACGATCCGTACATCTCACACAAGTCTTCATTTAGGGAGACCTTCATATGTTTCATTAGTTCTCTCAAATTGTCAAAATATAGGTGATTATGAGTCCTATTACTTCGTTCTAGTTTGAATTAGCATCAAAAGGAGCAATCACATCACTATCGCGTTCAAAACGATGAGTAACACAGGTCTTCATTTAGGGAGACCTTCATATTGTTTCATTGGTTGTTTCAAATTTACAAAGAAAGAGGTGATTAAGAGTTGTATTACTTCGTTCTAGTTTGATTAGCGTCCAAAACGAGAAACCCATGACTATCTCGTTCAAAACCATGCGTTCATATCACACAATTCTTCATTTAGGGATACCTTCTTATTGTTTCATTGGTGCACTAAAATTGTCAAAGAAATATGTGGTTAGGAGTCCTATAACTTCGTTCTAAATTTGATTAACATCAAAAGGAGAAATCCCATGACTATCGCGTTAAAAACGATGCGTACATCTCACACAAGTCTTCATTTAAGGAGACTTTCTTATTGTTTCATTGGTTCTCTAAAATTGTGAAGAAGGAGGTGATTAGGAGTCTTATTACTTCGTTCTAATGTGATTAGCATCAAAAAGAGCAATCCATGACTATCGCGTTTAAAAACGATGTGTACATCTCACACAAGTCTTGATTTAGGAAGACCTTCTTATTGTTTTATTGGTTCTCTCAATTGTCAAAGAAAGAGGTGATTATGAGTCATATGATTCCTTCTAGCACGATTAACCTCAAAAGGAGTAGCAATCCTATCACTAGTGCCTTCAAAATGATCCGTACATCTCACACAAGTCTTCATTTAGGGAGACCTTCTTAATGTTTCATTAGTTCTCTCAAATTGTCAAAATATAGGTGATTATGAGTCCTATTACTTCGTTCTAGTTGAAATTATCATCAAAAGAAACAATCACATCACTATCGCGTTCAAAACGATGCGTAGATCTCACACAGGTCTTCATTTAGGGAGAACTTCATATTGTTCCATTGGTTGTTTCAAATTTACAAGAAAGAGGTGATAAGAGTTGTATTACTTCGTTCTAGTTTGATTAGCGTCAAAATGAGAACACCATGACTATCGCGTTCAAAACCATGCGTACTATCACACAATTCTTCATTTAGATACATTCTTATTGTTTCATTGGTGTACTAAATTTGTCAAAGAAAGAGGTGATTAGGAGTCCTATAACTTCGTTCTAAGTTTGATTCGCATCAAAAGGTGCAATTCCATGGACTATCGCGTTAAAAACGATGCGTACATCTCACACAAGTCTTCATTTAAGGAGGGCCTTCTTATTGTTTCATTGGTTTCTCTAAAATTAGGGAAGAAGGAGGTGATTAGGAGTCTTATTACTTCGTTCTAATTTGATTAGCATCAAAAGGACGAATCCCATGACTATCGCATTAAAAACGATGTGTACATCTCACACAAGGCTTGATTTAGGGAGACCTTTCTTATTGTTTCATTTGTTCTCTCAAATTGTCAAAGAAAGAGGTGATTATGAGTCCTATGAATTCGTTCTAGTTTGATTATGAATAGTTCTAATTTGATTAGCATCAAAAGGAGCAGCAATCCTATCACTAGTGCCTTCAAAACGATTCGTACATCTCACACAAGTATTCATTTAGGGAGACCTTCTTAATGTTTCATTAGTTCTCTCAAATTGTCAAAATATAGGTGATTATGAGTCCTATTACTTTGTTCTAGTTGAAATTAGCATCAAAAGGAGCAATCACATCACTATCGCGTTCAAAATGATGCGTAGATCTCACACAGGTCTTTATTTAGGGAGACCTTCATATTGTTTCATTGGTTGTTTCAAATTTACAAAGAAAGAGGTGATTAAGAGTTGTATTACTTCGTTCTAGTTTGATTAGCGTCAAAATGAGAAACCCATGACTATCGCGTTCAAAACCATGCGTACTATCACACAATTCTTCATTAGATTCCTTCTTATTTTTTTATTGGTTCACTAAAATTGTCAAAGAAAGAGGTGATTAGGAGTCCTATAACTTCGTTCTAAGTTTGATTAGCATCAAAAGGAGCAATCCATGACTATCGCGTTAAAACGATGCGTACATCTCACACAAGTCTTCATTTAAGGAGGCCTTCATATTGTTTCATTGGTTCTCTAAAAGTATGAATGAAGGAGGTGATTAGGAGTCTTATTACTTCGTTCTAATTTGATTAGCATCAAAAGGAGCAATCCCATGACTATCGCGTTAAAAACGATGTGTACATCTCATACAAGTCTTGATTTAGGGAGACTAACTTATTGTTTCATTGATTCTCTCAAATTGTCAAAGAAAGAGGTGATTATGAGTCCTATGAATTCGTTCAAGCTCGATTAGCCTCAAAAGGAGTAGCAATCCTATCACTAGTGCCTTCAAAACGATCCGTACATCTCACACAAGTCTTCATTTAGGGAGACCTTCCTAATGTTTCATTAGTTCTCTCCAATTGTCAAATATAGGTGATTATGAGTCCTATTACTTCGTTCTAGTTGAAATTATCATCAAAAGGAGCAATCACATCACTATCGCGTTCCAAACGATGCGTAGATCTCACACAGGTCTTCATTTAGGGAGACCTTCATATTGTTTCATTGGTTGTTTCAAATTTACAAAGAAAGAGGTGATTAGAGTTGTATTACTTCGTTCTAGTTTGATTAGCGTCAAAATGAGAAACCCATGACTATCGCGTTCAAAACCATGCGTACTATCACACAATTCTTCATTTAGATACATTCTTAATGTTTCATTGGTGCACTAAAATTGTCAAAGAAAGAGGTGATTAGGAGTCCTATAACTTCGTTCTAAGTTTGATTAGCATCAAAAGGAGCAATCCCATGACTATTGCGTTAAAAACGATGCGTACATCTCACACAAGTCTTCATTTAAGGAGGCCTTCATATTGTTTCATTGGTTCTCTAAAATTATGAAAGAAGGAGGAGATTAGGAGTCTTATTACTTCGTTCTAATGTGATTAGCATCAAAAGGAGCAATCCCATGACTATCGCATTAAAACGATGTGTACATCTCACACAAGGCTTGATTTAGGGAGACCTTCTTATTGTTTCATTTGTTCTCTCAAATTGTCAAAGAAAGAGGTGATTATGAGTCCTAGGAATTCGTTCTAGTTGGATTAGCCTCAAAAGGAGCAGCAATCCTATCACTAGTACCTTCAAAATGATCCGTACATCTCACACAAGTCTTCATTAGGGAGAATTCTTATGTTTCATTAGTTCTCTCGAATTGTCAAAATGATAGGTGATTATGAGTCCTATTACTTCGTTCTAGTTGAAATTAGCATCAAAAGGAGCAATCCCATCACTATCGCCTTCAAAACGATGCGTAGAATCTCACACAGGTCTTCATTTAGGGATACATTCATATTGTTTCGCTGGTTGTTTCAAATTTACATAGAAAGAGGTGATTAAGAGTTGTATTACTTCATTCTAGATTGATTAGCGTCAAAACGAGAAATCCATGACTATCGCGTTTCAAAACCATGAGTTCATATCACATAATTCTTCATTTAGGGTTACCTTCTTATTGTTTCTTGGTGCACTAAAATTGTCAAAGAAAGATGGTGATTAGGAGTCCTATAACTTCGTTCTAAGTTTGATAGTATCAAAAGGAGCAATCCCATGACTATCGCGTTAAAAACGATGCGTACATCCCACACAATCTTCATTTAAGGATGCCTTCATATGTTTCATTGGTTCTCTAAAATTATGAAAGATGGAGGTGATTAGGATCTTATTACTTCGTTCTAATTTGATTAACATCAAAAGGAGCAATTCCATGACTATCGCGTTAAAAACGATATACACAAGTCTTGATTTAGGGAGACCTTTTTATTGTTTTATTGGTTCTCTCAAATTGTCAAAGAAAGAGGTGATTATGAGTCCTACGAATTCGTTCTAGTTTGATTAGCATCAAAAGGAGCAGCAATCCTATCACTAGTTCCTTCAAAACGATCCGTACATCTCACACAAGTCTTCATTTAGGGAGACCTTCATAATGTTTCATTAGTTCTCTCAAATGTCAAAATATAGGTGATTATGAGTCCTATTACTTCGTTCTAGTTGAAATTAGCATCAAAAGGAGCAATCACATCACTATCGCGTTCAAAACGATGAGTAGATCTCACACAGGTCTCATTTAGGGAGACCTTCATATTGTTTCATTGGTTGTTTCAAATTTACAAAGAAAGAGGTGATTAAGAGTTGTATTACTTCGTTCTAGTTTGATTAGCGTCAAAACGAGAAACCCTGACTATCTCGTTCAAAACCATGCGTTCATATCACACAATTCTTCATTTAGGGATACCTTCTTATTTTATTTTTTTTGCTAAATTTAGACTGAATTAAAAAAATGGACTTACAAGACCTCATGGGAAAACCCCAATCAGACTATAGCGTAGACATCATAGGACATGCCCTATGATGTCATGACTATAGAAGAAAACAAAGGCCAAACAAGCCAACAACAAGAAACAACAAATAAACAAACCCAGTAGGCTATCAACCTAGAAGGAAAACGCAGCACAACTGTAGGATCAAACACTCAAAAGCAGCAAAAGGAACAAAGGCAGGCCACATGCAGCAAAGCAGACCACACGAAGCAAGCATAGCAGAGTACATGCAGCAGCAGGCCAACATGAAGAAACAGGCCCAGCAATAACCCAACATGCATCTAGCATGAGCAGACCAACCCAAAAAGCAAGGAGCAAGTCATGACAGAAGCCCAACCATAAGCATGCAAGGGTAGGACAAGAACAAAGCATCAACCCAGCCATGACAGTAGCCCATCCACGAACCAATCCAAAAGCCAAAGACAAGGCCTTAAGGGGCATAAGCAAACACATTACAACCTGCAGCAGCATAGCAGCACAGCAGCTCCAACCGGAACACATCAGCAGATGCACAGCCAAGAAGAGGCACATAGATGCTGTAGAGGAGACCAACAAATGCACAACACAAGCAAGGGGCGAAAAGTAACCCTTCAAACAGCAGCCGTAAACAGATACCTTCTTATTGTTTCATTGGTGCACTAAAATTGTCAAAGAAATGTGGTTAGGAGTCCTATAACTTCGTTCTAAATTTGATTAACATCAAAAGGAGAAATCCCATGACTATCGCGTTAAAAACGATGCGTACATCTCACACAAGTCTTCATTTAAGGAGACTTTCTTATTGTTTCATTGGTTCTCTAAAATTGTGAAAGAAGGAGGTGATTAGGAGTCTTATTACTTCGTTCTAATGTGATTAGCATCAAAAAGAGCAATCCCATGACTATCGCGTTAAAAACGATGTGTACATCTCACACAAGTCTTGATTTAGGAAGACCTTCTTATTGTTTTATTGGTTCTCTCAAATTGTCAAAGAAAGAGGTGATTATGAGTCCTATGAATTCCTTCTAGCACGATTAACCTCAAAAGGAGTAGCAATCCTATCACTAGTGCCTTCAAAATGATCCGTACATCTCACACAAGTCTTCATTTAGGGAGACCTTCTTAATGTTTCATTAGTTCTCTCAAATTGTCAAAATATAGGTGATTATGAGTCCTATTACTTCGTTCTAGTTGAAATTATCATCAAAAGAAACAATCACATCACTATCGCGTTCAAAACGATGCGTAGATCTCACACAGGTCTTCATTTAGGAGAACTTCATATTGTTCCATTGGTTGTTTCAAATTTACAAAGAAAGAGGTGATTAAGAGTTGTATTACTTCGTTCTAGTTTGATTAGCGTCAAAATGAGAAACCCATGACTATCGCGTTCAAAACCATGCGTACTATCACACAATTCTTCATTTAGATACATTCTTATTGTTTCATTGGTGTACTAAATTGTCAAAGAAAGAGGTGATTAGGAGTCCTATAACTTCGTTCTAAGTTTGATTCGCATCAAAAGGTGCAATTCCATGACTATCGCGTTAAAAACGATGCGTACATCTCACACAAGTCTTCATTTAAGGAGGCCTTCTTATTGTTTCATTGGTTCTCTAAAATTAGGGAAGAAGGAGGTGATTAGGAGTCTTATTACTTCGTTCTAATTTGATTAGCATCAAAAGGAGGAATCCCATGACTATCGCATTAAAAACGATGTGTACATCTCACACAAGGCTTGATTTAGGGAGACCTTCTTATTGTTTCATTTGTTCTCTCAAATTGTCAAAGAAAGAGGTGATTGAGTCCTATGAATTCGTTCTAGTTTGATTATGAATTAGTTCTAATTTGATTAGCATCAAAAGGAGCAGCAATCCTATCACTAGTGCCTTCAAAACGATTCGTACATCTCACACAAGTATTCATTTAGGGAGACCTTCTTAATGTTTCATTAGTTCTCTCAAATTGTCAAAATATAGGTGATTATGAGTCCTATTACTTCGTTCTAGTTGAAATTAGCATCAAAAGGAGCAATCACATCACTATCGCGTTCAAAATGATGCGTAGATCTCACACAGGTCTTTATTTAGGGAGACCTTCATATTGTTTCATTGGTTGTTTCAAATTTACAAAGAAAGAGGTGATTAAGAGTTGTATTACTTCGTTCTAGTTTGATTAGCGTCAAAATGAGAAACCCATGACTATCGCGTTCAAAACCATGCGTACTATCACACAATTCTTCATTTAGATTCCTTCTATTTTTTTATTGGTTCACTAAAATTGTCAAAGAAAGAGGTGATTAGGAGTCCTATAACTTCGTTCTAAGTTTGATTAGCATCAAAAGGAGCAATCCCATGACTATCGCGTTAAAAACGATGCGTACATCTCACACAAGTCTTCATTTAAGGAGGCCTTCATATTGTTTCATTGGTTCTCTAAAAGTATGAATGAAGGAGGTGATTAGGAGTCTTATTACTTCGTTCTAATTTGATTAGCATCAAAAGGAGCAATCCCATGACTATCGCGTTAAAAACGATGTGTACATCTCATACAAGTCTTGATTTAGGGAGACTTTCTTATTGTTTCATTGGTTCTCTCAAATTGTCAAAGAAAGAGGTGATTATGAGTCCTATGAATTCGTTCAAGCTCGATTAGCCTCAAAAGGAGTAGCAATCCTATCACTAGTGCCTTCAAAACGATCCGTACATCTCACACAACTCTTCATTTAGGGAGACCTTCTTAATGTTTCATTAGTTCTCTCCAATTGTCAAAATATAGGTGATTATGAGTCCTATTACTTCGTTCTAGTTGAAATTATCATCAAAAGGAGCAATCACATCACTATCGCGTTCAAAACGATGCGTAGATCTCACACAGGTCTTCATTTAGGGAGACCTTCATATTGTTTCATTGGTTGTTTCAAATTTACAAAGAAAGAGGTGATTAAGAGTTGTATTACTTCGTTCTAGTTTGATTAGCGTCAAAATGAGAAACCCATGACTATCGCGTTCAAAACCATGCGTACTATCACACAATTCTTCATTTAGATACATTCTTAATGTTTCATTGGTGCACTAAAATTGTCAAAGAAAGAGGTGATTAGGAGTCCTATAACTTCGTTCTAAGTTTGATTAGCATCAAAAGGTGCAATCCCATGACTATCGCGTTAAAAACGATGCGTACATCTCACACAAGTCTCCATTTAAGGAAGCCTTCCTATTGTTTCATTGGTTCTCTAAAATTATGACAGAAGGAGGTGATTAGGAGTCTCAATCCCATGACTATCGCGTTAAAAACGATGTGTACATCTCACACAAGTCTTGATTTAGGGAGACCTTCTAATTGTTTCATTGGTTCCCTCAAATTGTCAAAGAACGAGGTGATTATGAGTCCTATGAATTCGTTCTAGTTTGATTAGCCTCAAAAGGAGCAGCAATCCTATCACTAGTGCCTTCAAAACGATCCGTACATCTAACACAAGTCTTCATTTAGGGAGACCTTCTTAATGTTTCATTAGTTCTCTCAAATTGTCAAAATATAGGTGATTATGAGTCCTATTACTTCGTTCTAGTTGAAATTAGAATCAAAAGGAGCAATCACATCACTATCGCGTTCAAAACGATGCGTAGATCTCACACAGGTCTTTATTTAGGGAGACCATCATATTGTTTCGTTGGTTGTTTCAAATTTACATAGAAAGAGGTGATTAAGAGTTGTATTACTTCGTTCTAGATTGATTAGCGTCAAAACGAGAAACCCATGACTATCGCGTTCAAAACCATGCGTTCATATCACATAATTCTTCATTTAGGGTTACCTTCTTATTGTTTCATTGGTGCACTAAATTGTCAAAGAAAGATGTGATTAGGAGTCCTATAACTTCGTTCTAAGTTTGATTAGCATCAAAAGGAGCAATCCCATGACTATTGCGTTAAAAACGATGCGTACATCTCACACAAGTCTTCATTTAAGGAGGCCTTCATATTGTTTCATTGGTTCTCTAAAATTATGAAAGGAGGAGATTAGGAGTCTTATTACTTCGTTCTAATTTGATTAGCATCAAAAGGAGCAATCCCATGACTATCGCATTAAAAACGATGTGTACATCTCACACAAGGCTTGATTTAGGGAGACCTTCTTATTGTTTCATTTGTTCTCTCAAATTGTCAAAGAAAGAGGTGATTATGAGTCCTAGGAATTCGTTCTAGTTGGATTAGCCTCAAAAGGAGCAGCAATCCTATCACTAGTACCTTCAAAATGATCCGTACATCTCACACAAGTCTTCATTTAGGGAGACATTCTTAATGTTTCATTAGTTCTCTCGAATTGTCAAAATATAGGTGATTATGAGTCCTATTACTTCGTTCTAGTTGAAATTAGCATCAAAAGGAGCAATCCCATCACTATCGCCTTCAAAACGATGCGTAGATCTCACACAGGTCTTCATTTAGGGATACATTCATATTGTTTCGCTGGTTGTTTCAAATTTACATAGAAAGAGGTGATTAAGAGTTGTATTACTTCATTCTAGATTGATTAGCGTCAAAACGAGAAACCCATGACTATCGCGTTCAAAACCATGCGTTCATATCACATAATTCTTCATTTAGGGTTACCTTCTTATTGTTTCTTTGGTGCACTAAAATTGTCAAAGAAAGATGTGATTAGGAGTCCTATAACTTCGTTCTAAGTTTGATTAGTATCAAAAGGAGCAATCCCATGACTATCGCGTTAAAAACGATGCGTACATCCCACACAAGTCTTCATTTAAGGATGCCTTCATATTGTTTTATTGGTTCTCTAAAATTATGAAAGATGGAGGTGATTAGGAGTCTTATTACTTCGTTCTAATTTGATTAACATCAAAAGGAGCAATTCCATGACTATCGCGTTAAAAACGATATACACAAGTCTTGATTTAGGGAGACCTTCTTATTGTTTTATTGGTTCTCTCAAATTGTCAAAGAAAGAGGTGATTATGAGTCCTACGAATTCGTTCTAGTTTGATTAGCATCAAAAGGAGCAGCAATCCTATCACTAGTTCCTTCAAAACGATCCGTACATCTCACACAAGTCTTCATTTAGGGAGACCTTCATAATGTTTCATTAGTTCTCTCAAATTGTCAAAATATAGGTGATTATGAGTCCTATTACTTCGTTCTAGTTGAAATTAGCATCAAAAGGAGCAATCACATCACTATCGCGTTCAAAACGATGAGTAGATCTCACACAGGTCTTCATTTAGGGAGACCTTCATATTGTTTCATTGGTTGTTTCAAATTTACAAAGAAAGAGGTGATTAAGAGTTGTATTACTTCGTTCTAGTTTGATTAGCGTCAAAACGAGAAACCCATGACTATCTCGTTCAAAACCATGCGTTCATATCACACAATTCTTCATTTAGGGATACCTTCTTATTGTTTCATTGGTGCACTAAAATTGTCAAAGAAATATGTGGTTAGGAGTCCTATAACTTCGTTCTAAATTTGATTAACATCAAAAGGAGAAATCCCATGACTATCGCGTTAAAAACGATGCGTACATCTCACACAAGTCTTCATTTAAGGAGACTTTCTTATTGTTTCATTGGTTCTCTAAAATTGTGAAAGAAGGAGGTGATTAGGAGTCTTATTACTTCGTTCTAATGTGATTAGCATCAAAAAGAGCAATCCCATGACTATCGCGTTAAAAACGATGTGTACATCTCACACAAGTCTTGATTTAGGAAGACCTTCTTATTGTTTTATTGGTTCTCTCAAATTGTCAAAGAAAGAGGTGATTATGAGTCCTATGAATTCCTTCTAGCACGATTAACCTCAAAAGGAGTAGCAATCCTATCACTAGTGCCTTCAAAATGATCCGTACATCTCACACAAGTCTTCATTTAGGGAGACCTTCTTAATGTTTCATTAGTTCTCTCAAATTGTCAAAATATAGGTGATTATGAGTCCTATTACTTCGTTCTAGTTGAAATTATCATCAAAAGAAACAATCACATCACTATCGCGTTCAAAACGATGCGTAGATCTCACACAGGTCTTCATTTAGGTAGAACTTCATATTGTTCCATTGGTTGTTTCAAATTTACAAAGAAAGAGGTGATTAAGAGTTGTATTACTTCGTTCTAGTTTGATTAGCGTCAAAATGAGAAACCCATGACTATCGCGTTCAAAACCATGCGTACTATCACACAATTCTTCATTTAGATACATTCTTATTGTTTCATTGGTGTACTAAATTTGTCAAAGAAAGAGGTGATTAGGAGTCCTATAACTTCGTTCTAAGTTTGATTCGCATCAAAAGGTGCAATTCCATGACTATCGCGTTAAAAACGATGCGTACATCTCACACAAGTCTTCATTTAAGGAGGCCTTCTTATTGTTTCATTGGTTCTCTAAAATTAGGGAAGAAGGAGGTGATTAGGAGTCTTATTACTTCGTTCTAATTTGATTAGCATCAAAAGGAGGAATCCCATGACTATCGCATTAAAAACGATGTGTACATCTCACACAAGGCTTGATTTAGGGAGACCTTCTTATTGTTTCATTTGTTCTCTCAAATTGTCAAAGAAAGAGGTGATTATGAGTCCTATGAATTCGTTCTAGTTTGATTATGAATGTTCTAATTTGATTAGCATCAAAAGGAGCAGCAATCCTATCACTAGTGCCTTCAAAACGATTCGTACATCTCACACAAGTATTCATTTAGGGAGACCTTCTTAATGTTTCATTAGTTCTCTCAAATTGTCAAAATATAGGTGATTATGAGTCCTATTACTTCGTTCTAGTTGAAATTAGCATCAAAAGGAGCAATCACATCACTATCGCGTTCAAAATGATGCGTAGATCTCACACAGGTCTTTTTTAGGGAGACCTTCATATTGTTTCATTGGTTGTTTCAAATTTACAAAGAAAGAGGTGATTAAGAGTTGTATTACTTCGTTCTAGTTTGATTAGCGTCAAAATGAGAAACCCATGACTATCGCGTTCAAAACCATGCGTACTATCACACAATTCTTCATTTAGATTCCTTCTTATTTTTTTTGGTTCACTAAAATTGTCAAAGAAAGAGGTGATTAGGAGTCCTATAACTTCGTTCTAAGTTTGATTAGCATCAAAAGGAGCAATCCCATGACTATCGCGTTAAAAACGATGCGTACATCTCACACAAGTCTTCATTTAAGGAGGCCTTCATATTGTTTCATTGGTTCTCTAAAAGTATGAATGAAGGAGGTGATTAGGAGTCTTATTACTTCGTTCTAATTTGATTAGCATCAAAAGGAGCAATCCCATGACTATCGCGTTAAAAACGATGTGTACATCTCATACAAGTCTTGATTTAGGGAGACTTTCTTATTGTTTCATTGGTTCTCTCAAATTGTCAAAGAAAGAGGTGATTATGAGTCCTATGAATTCGTTCAAGCTCGATTAGCCTCAAAAGGAGTAGCAATCCTATCACTAGTGCCTTCAAAACGATCCGTACATCTCACACAACTCTTCATTTAGGGAGACCTTCTTAATGTTTCATTAGTTCTCTCCAATTGTCAAAATATAGGTGATTATGAGTCCTATTACTTCGTTCTAGTTGAAATTATCATCAAAAGGAGCAATCACATCACTATCGCGTTCAAAACGATGCGTAGATCTCACACAGGTCTTCATTTAGGGAGACCTTCATATTGTTTCATTGGTTGTTTCAAATTTACAAAGAAAGAGGTGATTAAGAGTTGTATTACTTCGTTCTAGTTTGATTAGCGTCAAAATGAGAAACCCATGACTATCGCGTTCAAAACCATGCGTACTATCACACAATTCTTCATTTAGATACATTCTTAATGTTTCATTGGTGCACTAAAATTGTCAAAGAAAGAGGTGATTAGGAGTCCTATAACTTCGTTCTAAGTTTGATTAGCATCAAAAGGTGCAATCCCATGACTATCGCGTTAAAAACGATGCGTACATCTCACACAAGTCTCCATTTAAGGAAGCCTTCCTATTGTTTCATTGGTTCTCTAAAATTATGACAGAAGGAGGTGATTAGGAGTCTCAATCCCATGACTATCGCGTTAAAAACGATGTGTACATCTCACACAAGTCTTGATTTAGGGAGACCTTCTAATTGTTTCATTGGTTCCCTCAAATTGTCAAAGAACGAGGTGATTATGAGTCCTATGAATTCGTTCTAGTTTGATTAGCCTCAAAAGGAGCAGCAATCCTATCACTAGTGCCTTCAAAACGATCCGTACATCTAACACAAGTCTTCATTTAGGGAGACCTTCTTAATGTTTCATTAGTTCTCTCAAATTGTCAAAATATAGGTGATTATGAGTCCTATTACTTCGTTCTAGTTGAAATTAGAATCAAAAGGAGCAATCACATCACTATCGCGTTCAAAACGATGCGTAGATCTCACACAGGTCTTTTTAGGGAGACCATCATATTGTTTCGTTGGTTGTTTCAAATTTACATAGAAAGAGGTGATTAAGAGTTGTATTACTTCGTTCTAGATTGATTAGCGTCAAAACGAGAAACCCATGACTATCGCGTTCAAAACCATGCGTTCATATCACATAATTCTTCATTTAGGGTTACCTTCTTATTGTTTCATTGGTGCACTAAATTGTCAAAGAAAGATGTGATTAGGAGTCCTATAACTTCGTTCTAAGTTTGATTAGCATCAAAAGGAGCAATCCCATGACTATTGCGTTAAAAACGATGCGTACATCTCACACAAGTCTTCATTTAAGGAGGCCTTCATATTGTTTCATTGGTTCTCTAAAATTATGAAAGGAGGAGATTAGGAGTCTTATTACTTCGTTCTAATTTGATTAGCATCAAAAGGAGCAATCCCATGACTATCGCATTAAAAACGATGTGTACATCTCACACAAGGCTTGATTTAGGGAGACCTTCTTATTGTTTCATTTGTTCTCTCAAATTGTCAAAGAAAGAGGTGATTATGAGTCCTAGGAATTCGTTCTAGTTGGATTAGCCTCAAAAGGAGCAGCAATCCTATCACTAGTACCTTCAAAATGATCCGTACATCTCACACAAGTCTTCATTTAGGGAGACATTCTTAATGTTTCATTAGTTCTCTCGAATTGTCAAATATAGGTGATTATGAGTCCTATTACTTCGTTCTAGTTGAAATTAGCATCAAAAGGAGCAATCCCATCACTATCGCCTTCAAAACGATGCGTAGATCTCACACAGGTCTTCATTTAGGGATACATTCATATTGTTTCGCTGGTTGTTTCAAATTTACATAGAAAGAGGTGATTAAGAGTTGTATTACTTCATTCTAGATTGATTAGCGTCAAAACGAGAAACCCATGACTATCGCGTTCAAAACCATGCGTTCATATCACATAATTCTTCATTTAGGGTTACCTTCTTATTGTTTCTTTGGTGCACTAAAATTGTCAAAGAAAGATGTGATTAGGAGTCCTATAACTTCGTTCTAAGTTTGATTAGTATCAAAAGGAGCAATCCCATGACTATCGCGTTAAAAACGATGCGTACATCCCACACAAGTCTTCATTTAAGGATGCCTTCATATTGTTTTATTGGTTCTCTAAAATTATGAAAGATGGAGGTGATTAGGAGTCTTATTACTTCGTTCTAATTTGATTAACATCAAAAGGAGCAATTCCATGACTATCGCGTTAAAAACGATATACACAAGTCTTGATTTAGGGAGACCTTCTTATTGTTTTATTGGTTCTCTCAAATTGTCAAAGAAAGAGTGATTATGAGTCCTACGAATTCGTTCTAGTTTGATTAGCATCAAAAGGAGCAGCAATCCTATCACTAGTTCCTTCAAAACGATCCGTACATCTCACACAAGTCTTCATTTAGGGAGACCTTCATAATGTTTCATTAGTTCTCTCAAATTGTCAAAATATAGGTGATTATGAGTCCTATTACTTCGTTCTAGTTGAAATTAGCATCAAAAGGAGCAATCACATCACTATCGCGTTCAAAACGATGAGTAGATCTCACACAGGTCTTCATTTAGGGAGACCTTCATATTGTTTCATTGGTTGTTTCAAATTTACAAAGAAAGAGGTGATTAAGAGTTGTATTACTTCGTTCTAGTTTGATTAGCGTCAAAACGAGAAACCCATGACTATCTCGTTCAAAACCATGCGTTCATATCACACAATT
>JAINUT010002434.1:10111-252841 GCA_020205555.1 Panax stipuleanatus
AGTATACTCCAGTGATAAGGAATTAGGATAATTCAGATGGCTGAATAGGCTTTTGGCTTTGAATTGAACATGCAATTTCTCGTAGTCAAATTGTAAGTTCATGTGGCTAGTGCAAGTCTATAATCGTATTGGTTAGCTGAATGGTTCATGAAATTAGGAAACTATGCAACTCCTTTTGCAAAAGGTGATGCAGATTTTTTATGATACAAATCTTCCGGTGGAAGTAGAATTGTAAGAAATTGTGAACCTTGCCAAGGCTCATTCCTGAGTGAGAGACAATTTGGTTAGAGCCAGAGTATTAAGACCAAGAGAATAGGTCCTCGAGTACGTGGTGCAAGAGGAAGGTTTAGTGCATGTTCGCTTTCTTGTGTTTAGTACGTTTCTAGCGTTTTGTGCCTAAACGCAGTAGTCGGTATGTTCGGCATACAAAATGCACCAAGCAAAACACCGGTGGGGTCAGCGTTTGAGCTGCATTAGGAACCCAAATTGCAATGTGAGAAAAGTTTGATGTTGCATTTAGTTCCTCAAACGCAGCAACCCAAATGCTCTTTACTTCCTTTCTTGCCCTTGATATGTGAAACGTTTTTCTTCTCCCCCTCACAAGCCAAAATTTCACGAACTGAGACTCAAATCTGCCCTTGATCTGTGAACGCTTTTCTTCTCCTCCTCACAAGCCAAACCACAAATTGAAACTCAAATCTTCATTCTTTAGGTCTCAATTTCACAAAATTTTTAAAATTTGAAAGCCCAATTTGCTTATTTTTGAAATTTCTCCCCCAAACCTTGAAGTTGAAAATGGTGGAATTCGATGTAGTAAGAGAATGAACGAGGAAGAACGGAAAATAAGTGATAACAACGGCAACTGTATTGTCGCACATACTACTTGAAGGAGAGAACAGAGTTTTGTTTTGTATGCTTAAGAATGAGTAGTAGTAGAAAGAAGAATAATGAACATAGATGAAAAAAGAGGGGATGAAGAGGATGAAGAAGGAAAAATATGTGTGCGCATGTAATTTGGGCATAATTTGTGTGAATAGATTGATAAGGATGGTAGGTGAATAGACGATAAAGATGAATAGATTTTGAGTGCGCGGTAGATTATTATTACTACTACTACTACTACTACTATTACTTTAATTATTATTATTATATTTTGAAAAAAAGGTACTATATTATTGATATTACATAATATTAATTTTGTTACCACAAACTATTATTTTTGTATAATTATATATTAATTTATTATCATATATCTATACGATATAACAATTCATGTCTTTTTTTGGTCATTTTGCACCATTTCAGCCGCAACCGCTGCAATTCTAGCCAAACAAGAATCATAATTTCAACAACATAAGTTGATGGTAAACGAACAAGATCATAACTTTTCACGTTGCAAATGCTGCTTCAGATGCATTTGCAAAACGCTGCTACCGCTGCCATGCAAACGAACAGACAAGAATATGAGCCTTCTTTAGAAAGCATATTACTTATTCTTTTTCGTCATCTTATGGTTGGGATTTGGATGATGTGATGGCTCAAATCCGGAAACTATTTGAGCCTGGAGGATGATGAGCTTGGGAAAGGCTGGTTTAGGGTTCCCCCTTTAAGTGTAGGTTGAATTTTCGTCAAGCTTTTGGGATTAAGCCCCATGTATTTCCCAAGGCACAATCTTTTCACTAGGTACCAAAACATGAACAAATAAGGTCGGGATTCACCATACTTGCAGTGTGCCACATTTGCTTTATTTTCCTAATTTTGTTTATCTTCTATTTTTATATGCGCAGGTAGTTCAATAATAATATGTTCTTGTAAGTTGCAAGTTTCATTCCTTTATATAATTTCTATGAGATTGGAAGGAAATCTTGTTGAAACTGTGTGACTATGCACAAAACATATAAAAGGCTGGAAAGCATTTCTTTTTTAAACATAAGCAGGGGTGCTGTAAAATCAATTTTACGTGGAACACAAATTGTTTTGTTTCGTGCAACAGGAGATTGTGTATACTTCAATGGCTAAGACATGTTGCATTTATGTGGGTTCTTATAGTTAGGAATTCTCTTATAATCTAAATGCAACAAAGCTATATTCAAAGAAGATTTGCAGCTACATCAACAAATTGATTGTTCTAGAAATGTGATGTTGGAGCACCAACCCAAAGGATAGTTCAGTCACTCTCAGGATTAGCTCAGCATATGTTTTTCAGGAGTAAGAGAAGATGGTGCTTGAGGGAAGTCTGCTCTTACCGCTACACAAGTAACTGCTACTAATTTAGTATATTGATATTTGTGCAATTAGAGGTAGAAAACAAAGAAATACTAGGTTAGCTAAATTTAGAGTTCTAGAACGTAAGGGACACCAACTTTGGGAACGAAAGTACCAAACACAGGATTTATAAGAGTATCTTGTAACTTTGCATAAGATAATTACTTGAGAGAACTTCTATCTTCTTAAAGGATCACCCTCTCAATTCAAAGTTTGAGTCTTTATAACGAAACCTCATATTATAGTTTCATTTTTCAAAGCTATAACTTTCATCTTTTAATATTTTTTATTCTGCATCATAATTATATAACTTTGGGGTGTCATTTTGTTATGTTTAATACTGCACACACTTGATCTCAAAATAAAAAAAATTTGGGGTTTGATTAGAGCTTTTTTCCTGCAAAATATACTACTACTCATATTGTATTAATTTGTTGTGGTGCCATGAGACTAGAAAGATTTGTAGAATTTTCATTAATGTGCAATATTTTTAGACTTGTGTATCTACAAAGATACGGTTGGAACTCAACAAATACAATCATTTGAAGGCAGTGTAAGGAAAATTTCTTAAGAGACACTTGGGATTGAGGCGGATAGACTTCGCATTTGGGTGATTAATACCAACTGGCAGTCGCTAGTAACAGTTGAAGCTCTTCTTCACAGATTACAAGCGTGACTTCTGGAAGTTCATTTTGATATTTGTTTTTATTTTAGTAATGCATGTAGTGTTCTAAATAAGGTATAGGCATCTGCCTAGGCATCGAAGGCCCCTTAACCACCGCTCCTAAAGCGCCTAGCGCCTAGTACTCAAACTAGTTTATGAATCTTGCGAGTTGCAAGACTCTGACTTTGCATCAACAATGTCAAAAAGAAAAGAAGAACAAAAAGAATTGAAGAATAATACGTTATCTGGATGCTTCCATTGTCACCTTCTCAAAACTATGCAAGATGTATCACCATAAAATTCCATAGGTTAATCGCCTTCTAAAAAAATGTACTAAAGTAACATTCTCAAAGTTTCTTCATAATATTACTCATTAGTCCTAAAGTTTGGTATGTTTTAAATTCCATTTCAACACTTTAACTAATAAAAAATAAAAATTACACCGCCTACAAGACCTAGGTGCTGGAAGTTTCCTCTGCCGCTTAGGTGCGCTTGATGCTTTTTAGAACATTGAATGCATGTCTTTGAGGTCATCAGTGTCTTGTCAAGATGATGTTTCCTGTACCGTTTTACATTCTTGTCTTGTTTATAATTCTGTTTTGTTGTCAGCTTTAAGACACTTGTCATTCAAACTATTTGCAGAACTTTACACGAAAAGGATGTTTCAGCTACTGCAGTCTGCTTATTCAACAATAAGCATTCAAGATGCTGCGCTCTTCCTGGGACTGAAAGAGGATGATGCTACAAACTGTAAGCATCCATTCTTTCTTATTCTTATAACAGCAATATTCCTCAGATATGGGACGTATATATTTTGCTGCATCCACGGGGTAAAGTGCATGGAAATAGAAACTGTATAGTGTTTATCTTTGTTAAAGTACTTTAGCAAAAAGTCCCTCTAGTACGTATTGGATTATACACAACAATCAATTGCTCAATCATTGTAAGGATCATTTGCCATGCTTGTTGGCATCTCCATTCTCCCCTGACAGGGCGCAAACAGCTTTCTAGCTTTACCTGTTACTATGAATCCGGTTAAGGGCCTTAAGGCTACCCTCTTCGGTATACCTCTAACCAAATTTTACTTGTCAAAATTGGGAAACAAAAAAATCTTTGATATACAATGTTGTTGTTACTTTGTCCAAAAAATATTTTTACATGTAGTATTGCTGTGTTATCCTATTCTTTTTGATATCACGATTCAAAGATCGTCCTTATCCGACAAGTTTTCCCTTCTTTTTCATTTTTTTATTGGTAGATTAGTACTTGTTTCTTTATATCTGCTAGATAAATTTGGACTTGCCATTTCTTTTTTACATAAATTTGCATGCTTATTAGCAATTGCAGATGTTAAGTGGGTTTGGTGGTTTGATATGCTCAGATGTGCTGCAACATGGTTGGAGCGTGGACCCTGCTTCTTCTCAAATGCTTACTGTGAAGAAACAGGTTATTGTAACAGAGCAGAAATTGGATCCTAGCAAATTGCAACGCCTCACAGAATACGTGTTTCATCTCGAACATTAACTTTAAAGACCCACCCTTATATGGCCATATCCACAGACCAGCTTCCCCATTTGCCTTTTTTTTTTACAAGTTCTTTATTAATCCCCATAAAAAATTTTGTGCTTTGTGCATATTTGTGTATCGTTGAGGTGAAAATTATAGCCGACAGGCTTGGCATTAGTCCCTAATTAAGTACTCATGGAATGGAATGGAATGGATGGAGTAATTTTTAGTTATTTTTTAGGTAATGGGTAAATATGTTAGCTGAGACCTTGCCACATAAAGCCTGACATGGGGTAGCATTAATTTATAAATAATGCTACTATAACATAAATTCTATCACATAACTTTCACATACACACATACATATTGCGGGTTCCACATGTTAGGCGGGGACTCACAGTATGTATGCGTGTGTATGTGAGAGTTATGTGATAGTAGCATTGCTCTTAATTTATATCTTCTCCGTCTAGCTTTCACATAAAATAATGCTACTATTATATAAATAATCTCATATAATGTTCACATACACATACTGCGGGCTTCATATGTCAGGCGGGAGCTTACGAATATACATGTGTGTGTATGCGAGCATTATGTGAGATTTTTTATGTGATAGTAGCATTGTTGTTTCACATATGGATGATCCATACGGAAAAAAGATGACCAAGATTTTCTATTGGACCCTTCAACATAAAGATGTCAATCACGTATATTGAAAAAATAAAACTAGTACTAGAGGAAGACAATAGAAATGGGTATATGGAAGGCACATATCTTGTGTTTAGCTAATTTCACATATGGATAAAATAACATGCCCACACTCTGTCTTATTTGTTTATTTAATAATATTATCATATTAGTACGGCTGTAAATGGAGTATGAAATATTTGATATTCGCTCTGAAAATTTGTATCTATATTCGCATCAAAATGGGTATTATTCATATCTGTGTCAAAACGAATATTATCTGTATTCATATCTGTCCAAAACGGATACATATATATGTATAAATCTCTCATTTAATATTGATATACCGGTATATGAAAATGTTATAATATCAATTGATTATATATATTTTTTATTGCTATTTTATAATATACGATATAAAAAAGTTACATATGGATATTATATCTAATTTTTTATTGCTATTTTTCTGTTCTCTCCCCTTCTCTTTGCACCCATAATTTTTTTTCCCTTCCCTCTTCAAACCCATAAACACAAAATTAGGGTCCATCCTAGTGCAATATGGGTCATAAAAATTTTGTCCTACACGGACAGAAAATTTGGACAGGTAGAACAAAATGGATTTGTTTCTACGAACAAATTGATTGTAGAAGGAGTAGTGGTAGGGCATTGGGGTCTTATCCTTAGCTGCCAATAGAAGGAGTACATGAGATAATTGGTTTATGAAATAATTTTTTTTAGTGTCCTCCAATATATCAAATAATAATAAAGAAATTTTATTTTAAAGTTAATTTATGAAATACTAAAATATAAAATACTAAAATTTTAAAAGAAAAATATAATAATAAATAGTATCATATTAATTAGTACATAATATTTAAGTTCATTTGAATCTAATTAAATACATCCAAACAAGACTTAAACTACTATCCCAATAGTATCTCCCCAAAAGGTTAGAAAAATTTAAATCAGTACTAGCTCAATAGTATCTCTCCAAAGGTCAGACAATTTTTTTTTCATATCTTTCGACGTGAGACTGGAGTGTTACAAACTCCCCCATGACGTGTCCCCACCTTCGGACCTCTTTCCATTGCGGGATAATACTACCAGTCTTACTGAATGCAAAAGCACAAGCATATATAGTTAAATACAACGAAGAATATCAGCATCTTCAAGCATACTCACATGTCCAGAATTTTCTAGGATCTCATCATTCCAATATTGTCATCCTTGGAGGTGAGATTGTAAGAGTCGGATAAGAAGCGAAGCGGGCTGAAAGGATACTCTTATTTCTCGATACACATGTTGGTAATACTTATTAAAATGGAAGAAACTATCCCGATCGACTTTTATAAGTCGCAACGTACAACAAACATCAAGGGGACATAAAAAGAAGTTTTTCCCCCATTCCGTGAGGAAGGGGATTTCCTTGGCAGTTTTTGGGTCTAAAGAACGCTCATAATAATTAGTTAATTTGCAACAATTGATACCTAATATGAGAACTCTATATGTGACAAGAAAAAAAGAGAGAAAATATTTGAAATTAAGTGCTTACCCTGATGAAAAAAGAAGCGATGAATTCTTACTCTAATGAGGTTGTCTTGAGAAGAATCTCCTTTTGAAAATATTCGGCCAAAAAGAAATCATTGTGAAATAATATCACCAGCCTTTGTGTCCTCACTTCCGGCAACTCGATTAATTGGATGACCCGAACCGAACTTTTGAGAGTATCATCAAGGCCTTCAACTAAAAAATCGGTATAAACTCTGACTCACTAAGAGAACCGCTCACGCTTTCAAAAGCATAAAGAAGCGATGTCGCTTCGACAATATAACTTTTGACAGACTGAGTAAGTAACTTTTGTAAACAAAATATTTGATCGAGAAGATCATTCATATACCATGATGTTGCATCATCTAGGAATTTACAGTCAACTAGGAATTCACAATCATCATTTTCATGGATCAAAAAGTCGTCAAAATTTTAAATTGGACCGTATATTTGATCAGCCATGGAGGCGGGGCCAATGTTGAGATTGGCAGTATATGATCGGAGATAGGATTTCTGGAATGATTCTGGGTTAAGCCGCCTTTCCAAATCATAGGAAGAAGAATGAAAATTAGAAGCCAAGGAAGCCATTGATAGAAGAAGAATAATTTGAGAATTAGAAGAAAATAGACTGTGTCTCGATCAGGCTTGGGCTAGGATGATTTTTAAAGAAATTCTTGGAATGTAGACAGGTTATCAGGGTGTCTTTTGGTTTGTGGTGCAGACAGTCTGGATTGGTAGGTAGAAAAAATAAATAAATCATAAACCGTTAGACATTGTAGCTCTTATACCATAATAAGATTGATATACGTTAGTATTTTATTATTATTTAATAAGAATACATCATCCTAATATATATGCATGAGTTTGGAGAATTCTCAAGCACTATAAATACTTGAATAATTATCTCATAATTCAAATTGTACTCTATCCTAATCTTAATGTAACAATAAGATAAAATTACAATTATCTAGAATTAACTAATTGTAATTATATTCTCTAATATATATATATATGTAAAACTTACAAAGTATATATGCAAAGTAGTCATATTTGAAGTACTGAACTCAAAGGCTTGGTGGTGCTATAAATATCGAAAACAGACCGAAACTTGTTCTTCTTAATTTTCCTAATTGATCTTGTACTGGAGCATGCCTGATCTTCTTCTTCTTCTTCAGCTGCTGTTTCTTCTGTCCCAAAATCCTTGACACTAGTCCTAGTTATCGTGGAGCAAGAAGAAGGAGATGATATACCACCAGTTTTTCCGACGAAGACGGCGTCGCTCTGCTCTTCTTCTTCTTCTTGCAATTCTTTCACCTTCACCTTCATGCATGATTCAGTAGTTGTTTCTTCTTCAGGCTTATTATTATTAGAATGGCGGCAAAAACTGAGTTGAATCAACTGTAGGGCAACCTCTATTTCTGGCTCTGTGAATAATAACCTACTCATGCTCTCCAGAAGCTTCTGCTTTCTTCTTCTACTTTTCTTTTCTGCCCATCCTGATTTCTTCATCATTATATATATATATATATATATATATATATATATAGAGAGAGAGAGAGAGAGAGAGAGAGAGAGAGAGGGAGAAATTGATCGATGCACGAAACTTAAATAATAATCTTTCATTAAGCAAAGCAAAAGATGTAATTTCTTGTGTAACGCTAGCTTCTCTTATCTTGTCTTGGTCCTCCTTCTATATATAGACCTGATTTTGCCGCCTTAATCTGTGGGGCCCATTTTATTATTCTTATTCTCCCTTCTTTTGTCATTGTGTGCAGGTAGAGATTGTTAATGTTAAATAATTCAAGGATATTATGGTCTAGAACAAAAATGTTTCCCTTTATTTATGTAAGATACTAAAAATTTAACTAAATTATAAAATTTATATTTCTTTTCTTTCAAAATAAGAGATATATTTTGATTTTTCAAAATTAATTCAAAAAATTATAAAATTCAAAATTAATATGAAATTATTTACTTTTGATACAAACAAAAAATATATATAACAATTATAAACTAACTATATATAAAGTACTAATTATCCTATTTGAGACATAAAAATATAAAACACCTTTTTTTTTAATAGGTTACAAATTAAAATATTATTTAATTGTTACAAATAGAAAAAAAAATAAACCAAAAATAAAATAAAAAATATGAAATCAAATTTGTGCTTTTAATTATATAGTTTGATTGATTAGAATGAAAAACTTTTCCTCTCCTCTCCTCTAAACCAAAACAACTGACAAATACACTAAATATTCATTTAATTAATATTACTCTTGTGGAAAAGATTCAACACACGGTTCTCTCTATTTATGCTTCTTGCTTAGGCATCAAGCAATCACCTCTTAATTATTTTGGCTTCAGAACCAAGTAAAATATTACCCTCTCAAAATTACATAGGCAAGGCAACCCTCCCTCCAACCCCCAAATCCTTTTATATGGTCTCCTCCAAGTGATCAAACCTTCTCCCCCCCCCCCCCCCCCCCAAATAAAGGAGAAACAGTTGTCAGCTCAACTTCTGGCATATTTTTACAGAAATAATTCATCAGTAATGATACTCTGATATATCCAAGTCTTCATTCAATCAAATCTATGAAATATCATCTCTTTTCCGCAGCATAATCCTCGCTGAGAAGCCTAGTCAAACGTGCCCAATGAGTCGATGTGCCTGCACGAGGAAAATCAATATGTGCAGCGACATATCAGGATCAAAATTTAACCATTTGTGAGGATACAAAATGCTTCCATCACAACAGAGAAACTTCTGGTAGCAGATGATGCATTCCGAAAGAAAGAAGAGAAAAGAAAAGGCATGCAGATGTTAGGTGCAACCACTGATATGCATCAGTTGTATGCTTGTAGTGTCAACATAATAATGACTAGGGCAGTTGGCACAAAGGTTTTGGCCCTAGCTCCCCAAGCTCTAAGTATATGCGAGTTTGTGGCAAAAGTTTATGATTAAATGCTTAAATGATGCAAGTTTTGGGGATTAATTTCTCATTACAATAAACAAAGGAAACTGATATTTCTATATGAAAATCGTCGCTATAGATCCTATAGCGACGGTTTTTACTGTCGCTGTACATTTATAGCGACACTTTTCATGTGGAAATATCAAAGAGTCATGTGAAAATATCAATTTCTTAAACAAAACACAAGTGTACTGTGCAACGAACACACTGTTGTCGCCGTAAAAAAGAAAATCTGATGAAGAAAGAAAAACATGTCCAAGTTAAGAACTTAACTGATACGCGGGACACGTACAAAGTTACTAATACATTTATAGCTTGAGCAGAAGTAAAAGAGTGCAACGCATAATTTTTTGTTGAAACTTGTAAGAGCAAATTAGGATATTAATGGAAACACATGTAAAATAAGTCGAGAATGAAAGAGTAATGAAGGCAAAAGCAAATGTTACTGACAAACTCACAACTGGATCTACTTCTCACCCGCATAAGACGGAATTAGTCAAAATCATCTGTAAGCCGCAAGATGAAGCAAATCAATTTGCCATGTTGCACCTAGAAACAGAGACATTGTAAGCAATAAAAAATGTAGAACTCTTGGACATAATTGAAAATATCGAAAGGGATCGACAATTTAAATATATTTAACAACTCGCACCTCAATATGCAAGAATAGCCTTTGCATTGGTTGATCTCACTATTTTTTTTGTGGCAGTACATAAGACCATTATATAAGCCTTGCAGCAAGAGTGTAACAACTTTCCTGAATATGAACATAAACAAATCACTTCAACCAAAAACAAAATAGCATGTAGCAAGAGATAAAATGAGATTACAAGTTTGGCTTGAGTTAAATTTTTCCCTAATAGATAACACAAAGTTAACATAAATTTAGACTAATACAATGTTGCATAACATCAAATAACCTGTTAGCATGATATGTATTGTTTGGCCCTCCATCTAACATCTTAAGATGAATTGGTTACTTAATATGGTATCAGGGCTCTGGGTGTGCAAGGCCTTGGGTTCAAATCTTCCAAACCACACAATTGTCTTTATATTAATTTAATAATGCAAATGCACTTTAATTTCTCTCTTCTCTATAAAAAAAGTTGCATTTGAGGGGGAGTGTTAGCATGATATACATTGTTTGACCCTCCATCTAACAGCTTAAACTTTTAGATAAGTTAGGTACTTAACATAACCGTACTAGATCTGCCAAAATTATACTATAGTAATAAATTTAAATAAATTGTATGTATAATACTCGCAAAATGTTCTTCAAAGAAAATAGGTTGAATTAAATTAGTTGATCCACAAGTTTGAAATAGTTATAAAACAAAAATTAGCAACGCTCGCCATACAACAGGCTCAATCCAAAACAATTAGATAGTCTTAGAGATAGACATTAACAATGATAAAATCCCCTATATTACTATTTATAAGGTATAATGAAAAATATCCTTGTACGGCTACATTCACCACAACCCAATGGAGAAAATACATCTTCAAGGCTCTTCCTCAAAGAACTTAGGTTCAATTGAATATTAGTCAACGACGCTGCATCACAATTTGCAATACATGAAGTTACTCTTTTCCCCTTGCTAATCGGCAAATCAAAAGGTGTTACATAATCTTGCCAGTTGCCACAAAAAACTGTCCTCAATTTAATTTATCATAATCAGCAGTACCAAAAAGATAAACAAGATACAAGAAAAAATGGAGGGCTACCTCTACAATTTGGCAGGACTACAAGAAGTAACACATCAGGCCTTGCCAAATCCAACAGGCCACAAGCAATTGACAATGGCGATAGGTAGAAAAGTGGTTCCAAACCGCACAAATTACCCGTCGAAAAAAAAGAGAGACTAGACAAAATGGAGGGCTCCCCTAGAATTTGGCAGGATTAGACAAAATAAATCAAATGCAGATTATACAAAAATGTTCTTGGCACCCTTAAGAATGCATGCTAGACAGTGGTGTTTGATTGCATCTTAACAACCCACCTCTTAATGCATCTTAAGAGTCCACATTTTTGTATTAAGATGTCCTCTGAATAGTTTAGACTCATATTTATATCTTAACAATTTAGAGACATTCAGAGAGAAAATTTTAATCCCAATTTCAAACATTAAGATGCATTAAGAGGTGAGTTGTTAAGATGCAATCAAACACTAATAATGAAGGTAAGTAAAGTTGGATGGGAGAAGTACAATCTAATACGAACATATTCAATAGCCAATAGTCTATTTTCTTTATAATTGCAAGTTTGTAACCATTGTACTTTCTTTTTCGTAAGTATAACTGTAATTATTGTACTTGTCAATAAGAAAAAGAATAATTGTCGTCAACAAGCAATAAGAGGCACTTTCAGAAAGAGTTTCACATATTTTTAGAGTTGCACATATATAATGATCTGTCACATATCCCTTTACAGAACAAAAAATTGTAGCATAAGCCTATATAAGTTCATTATAAAGAGAGGTGAATGGCATAATAGGGATATTTACTTTCAACTGGAGTAACACGGCTCTTCAAGTTATCCTTCTCTCACGGTTATTTCTATAATTTCCTTTCTTTCCCTCTGAACACATCTTTTCCCACACTTTTTACGTCCTCTCTTCGTCTAGTAAGATGTCATGCACTCATGATAGGTACAGACATAAATACACAATTGATCACCAAACAGTGTATAATTGGGCTAAAACAAAAACTGCAACAAATAGTTCCACGAACTAATACAAAAAAGACAAAGGAAAAATACATACCACTTGCTGACTTACTTTCGCATACAAGCTGAAATTTTTCCCTAATGTCGAAGTGTGCTGAGGAAGGATGTGGTAGGCCCATAAAGCCAATTGCACTACTGAAAAGCCCTATTTAATAACAGCCAATGGGATATCCATATTTGGAATAGTCCTGCTAGAGGATGACATACTTGAAACTAAGTACCCTGATACCGCTAGCCTTATCTTATAGGCTTCGTTGGGCATCCCTGCCTTTCGAAGGCAAGATATCAATGAATTAACAGTAATAGTATCTGGAGTACAACCAACTACCAACATCTTATTAAAAATGCTCAAGGCTTCCAACATTTTACCTTTCATGCAATGCCCAAGTATGAGAATAGTGAATGTCAGTTTATCAGGGTTGCATTTCTTCTCCTCCATTTCTGTAACAATGACATTGGCTTCGTCAACATTGCCAGCCTTACAGAACCCATCAATAACAGGGTTATAAAGAAATGGTTGTGGCACAATATCCCCCCTACACTTCAACTGCTTTAAAAAATCTCGAGCCTCGTTTAGCCTATTTTTCTTGCATAGGGCATTAATAATAACAGAAAAAGTATACAGATTCGAAGGAAACTTTCTTGCTTTCATTTCATTGAAAATTTTCAAACCATGGTCTACCTGTCCCATCCGACAATGACCACCAACAAGAGACGTAAAGGTGACAACATCAGGAGGACAACCAAGAATAAGCATCCTCTCAAACAAATTTAATGCTGAACCCATGTCACTAATCTTGCCAAACCCATCAATAAGCGCATTAAAGGTAACCAAATTCGGTTTAATTCCTTTAGTAATCATCTCATTAAAAAGATTTAAAGCCTTCTCCATCTCACCCAGCTTGCAATAACCCGATATAACTGATGTGTAGGTGACAACATCCGGTGAGAAATCATCTCGCGACTGGATTTTTCTCAATAATTCACGAGCTTTATCCACATTACCAATCCGAGACAAACCATTTATAAGGGTATTATAAGAAACAACATCAGGCAAACAACCAAAACTGCTCAAATCATTGAAAAGAACAGAAGCCTTATTGACTTCCCCAGCTCTGCACATTCCCCGGAGTACAATATTAAATGTACAAGTATCGGGAAAGTAGCACTTTGATCTCAATATATGGTCTCTAAAAAATCCTGCAGCCTCATTCACTTGGTTTAGTTTCACCAAAAAGCTCAAAAAATTATTATATACAAAAGAACTTGTTTTCCCTACGTTATCATTACTGGACCGAGAAATTAACAACTCTTGAGCAATAAACAAGTCTTTGGCAATCTCAAACTTGCCTGCATTCGCAAATGACATCACCAAAAATTCAAATAGCCAATTATCGAGCAGATAGCCATCAATCCTCATGTAATCAAGAACCAATTTAGCCAAATCATGAAGACCCATTTCACAAAATGACCTCAATAGCAAATTATAAGTAACAAAAGAACGAATAAACTTCAAATTCAGCCTAGTAAACTGAAAGAAATTAAAAGCTAGTTTGGGGTTTTTGAAATTGAAAATTACGTGCTTTATAACTTCGAATGCCAGAAAAGGATTCAAATTATTCCGAAAATAATGAGAGCTGAATATATCAAGAGAAGGTGAGCTTACGAATACAGGGTGTACATAAAACCTTAATAAACCAAACGGTCTCTGGGTTAAGTGGGACGAGATTCTACATAAGCCTGACCATGAAAACCAGCTGCGGCAACAATTTTGGAGACCCTTTGAACCCTCGAGAAGATGAACAAATCAACCCCTTAAAAATGGTTTCTTTTGAGATTCCACAATGGTATTATTTCCAATCAGTGCCACTTCAGTTTCTTGATGTATTTTTTAAAGGGCGAAGATTCATTTATTCCATTCCGATTGAAAAAGAATGTGGCTTTGAAATGTTTAGGGTTTAAGGTTTTTGGATTGGTAGAAATCGGAGCCGGGAGAGTGATCGGTGAGTTTTGGTTGAATTAGTAGTGGTATTACTGTAATACTATACCAACTACATACATTACAATAGATTACGTTTGAGCGTTAAAAAAAATTTATTTCCCATTTAAATTAACTTCGGATTTTAAGCATCTCTAATATATTGAGTCGAATTGTTGCTCCTAAAAAATATAATAACAAAAATCTACATTCCAAAAATAAATAAATTACTTTTGAGACATGCATTGCTATTAATTTGAGCAAAATTTATAAGTAGAGGACAATAAATTTTATTTAGACAAATTTACTATTGATAATTAAATTTAACTATGATAATTCTTGGAGTCTATATTATTTTAATGAGTCTTATTTTATTTAAGAGAAAAAAATATATCAATTAATTTTTAGTTTGTCATTTCTTTTTATTATCATTAGTTTTTGATAATTATTTATCATTATAGTTTATATTATATGAAAGAAATTAAGTTAAAATAAATGCATATAACAAATTAAGAAATTAATAGAAGAGGAAACAAAATAAAAGATCATTGTTTAAAATATGGAGTAATTGGTTTAAGTTAATTTATTTTATTTATTACCATTATAAGTAATTTTGGCCTTAATTTTCTGTCCAATTTTCTATTATATGTAAATGTAATTGGTTTTAGATTCTTCATCATACTTGTACATAAACCCAATCTATTATTTTAAAAAAAATAAGTAATTCCAAAACTACATAAACCCCTTGGCCAAAATCGCCCAAAATCCTGAATCGAGCGAGTCTCCTTCTCTTTATCTTATAATTGTTCACAGCACTGTAGCTTTTCCTCAGTAATGGCTGTGGACAAGAATAAGCTAGAAGAGGAGGCCTGTATTCTTCACTTCTACGAAATAGTCCTTAGTTGGGACTATCTCCGCCTCCTTCAAGAATCCAGTGTAATTTTCTTTATCGCACTTTTTATCTATTTATGTTAATTTACATGCCCACAATCAAGTTAATAATGGTTAGTATTGTGGGTTTTTTTGGTAGCAGAAAAACAGTAAAAAGATTGGTGATGGGAGTGCTCTGGGCTTGGTGAAGGTGAAGGATAGATACAAAGATGTTAATGATTATATTTCGACATTTGAACCACTTCTGTTTGAAGAAGTGAAAGCTCAGATTGTTCAAGGAAGAGACGAGGAAGAAGGTACTTCTATTTTTGCAGTTTCTGTTACGTTTCATTAATGTATATATTCTAGCTTTGGATTATGACCCATGAAGTAATTTGTTCATGTTTAATATAATCTACGAAGAAAAAATTGTAAATGAGAATGAGACATCTTTATGTCCCGATTTTTTACAATATACCCAGAAGAAACATAATGTTCCAAATTTATAAACAAAATGCGGCTTCTTTATTTGGGACAAGGAAGTTTATAGGTATGTATGTTGAAATGTGTTGACTACTCCCTCCGTACCATCCGTGATTTACATTCAAAGTTTATTCCGAAAAATGTACTTTTGAAATTTAACCTCCACCAAAATGGTGTTATGAAGAATCATATAGGTTGTATCAAGTGTAAGGTTTACATGTTATCTTTTGTCTCATTATGCAGAGACGGATTGGAAAACTGGCATAATAATAGAATGCAATGAGGCTGATGGATTCCACTTACCAATGGTTTTTGCGGAAGATTGGGAATCATATTCACAGAATGACCTTTTGCTACTCTCGAAAAAGAAGGTATCAATTAATTTGCTAAATTCTTTATGCTTTTATGTTACCCATACTTCCATAGTATAAAAATGCACTATTTATTTTAATCTATTTTAGCGTTTAAAATCTCCCTAAATTATTTGCCATAGATTTGGTTTGCTTGATTTTTTTTATTTAGTTATTAGCCAAATTTTGCTAAATAACGTTAATATTAAAAATCTATTGAGTTACACATGCTTGAATGGGATTCTTTTGCAGTTTGGGGAGGGTAAAGAGCTTCCAACTACGTATGCGTTTGCACTGGTCGAGCATCGTCAGTTAGGAAAAATTAGACTTAGAATGCAATTAAATGGAGAAGTCAAAGGTTCAAATACAGATGAAGTTGAATCTTGCCCGAGGCTGTTGAGTATGCGCCCTCTTGTTAAAGAAGTACAGAAAATGTGGTCCATTATGAAGGTAATGTATTATTCTCTTATGAGCTAATATTATATAGAAATGAGCTCCATGTTGTAAGTATCTCTTTTACCATATTATTTTTCTTGTAAGGTTGTTGCATAGACTCGTACAGGGTAAAAGTTTAACGAAATTGTTCTGGACATTCATTTGCAACATGTATTTTAACTTTGTATATGAACTCAATTCTAGTAACCTCTTAAACTTTGGTTGGAAGTAAATACTATATCTTAGTCATGACCCGTTATCTAAATGAGGTCCCATATGCATAGGGTGCTGAAAAGATAGACTAGATAAATAGCTTATGCACACAGCATGATTTGCAAAAATTATTCCCCAATTACTCAAAACCTAGTCTCAATTCTCAAATTGGACAACACTATCATCTCACCATGGCACCAAGCATTGGTCCTTGTATTGATCATTGTTGTGTGAAGAAAAATTTTATGGGTTTAAAGCTTTACATAGATAGGATTCATACCAATGATTCGTGGACCTTACCAGAAGGTAAAGTAAAATCCTCACCCCCTCTCCAACAACGAATTCATTTATGTTAATTAATGAATTCAAACTTTATTAGAAATAACTTCCGCCTTATCTATCTGCTAGTTATTTACTGTTTTTTATGCACTTACACAATTTTTGATAAGTCCAGCGATATGTTTGACCTCATCCGACTCACTGAAGGAACACAATATACAAACACACAGAGATTTGCATATACTTATAGCAATATACCGTTCAGATTTGCAGTTTATCTACTATTGTTCGGGAATATGTTGGTCTTCGTTCAGTTAGCTCCCTCCCGTTCAAGGATTTGATATTGAAGGCGGCTGAAAGCAATCAAAATTCTGAAGATCGGGCTTGGAAAATTTCTAGACCCCTGATGGATTACATTGAAAGAAATCATAATATATCTCAACTGGAAGCCATACGTGTGAGTTTTTACCTAGTCATGGTTTCCTCTTTTGTCTATTTTATGATATATAAGAGCAACCTATGACTATATTTCATGTAAAACCATTTTTATTAGCTTTCATTCCTCAGTTCACGTGTGCGCTTACCTTTCTTATATACCCTTTAGCAATACATTTATTCAAATTGGCATTTTGCTCACTGCAGGCTGGTCTTTCACGCAAAACATTTGTCTTAATACAGGTTTGACTTATTTCTGTTTGCCCTTAATTGTTTACTTAGCCCATGTTTTGTTGCGTAACATACTCTCATTCTTTGTTGATAGAATTTTATGGCACCAAAAGAGTTTTTTCTCATAACAATCTTCTAGATCTTTTATCTATATATATATAATATGAAAAAACAATCTTCTAGATCAGAAAGAACTAATTTCTTCTTCTACATGTTTCTTTGTCTCAAGAAACCTAAAACTGATTAAGCAAGTTCTATGCATATGAATATGTCTATATAAGCACTTGCATTGATTGACATTTGTCAAATTTAGGTGCTTTGTAATAGGCCGACATGTGGTTTACAAACTTGGGTATAGATTAAGGTTCACAAGCATACATGATTGCACAGGTGTAAGGGTGTAACACTTGATTACACTCAACAAGCTTTAATCCCTACTACCTGGATAAAATATATTGAAATGTCTTATCTGATAAGTTCTGTCTAGCTAGATACATTGTGAAATTCAATGACATTTTGTTTTCAACTCATATTCTTTTTGTCTCTCTGGTCTGCATAGGGCCTTGTTTGTTAAGTGGTCTATATTGCACGCAATTAAAACATCAACTTTGTTTTTTTCCCTCATTTTGTCTTCAGTTTTTCTTTGTATCTCTGTCGGTTCCAGTCTTAACTTCCAAGTAAGTATTATTCTATTTCTTCTCATGACTCCAGTCATCGATCTAGAATTTGAACATCTTAGTTTTCTAATGTTATACCTTATAGTAACTTAATTGTTAACAACTCAAGTTGTATTATAAAGCATGGCCTGCCTTATGTTCGTGTTTCTTGTATGATAGCTTGCCTTTAAGCTATTTTACAGAACTAACCTTCTAATATTGTAGGATCTATGGTCAGATTATATGGAAAAGAACAAAACTTCCTTTATCTCTCTTATTCTAGTTATTTGGGTGATGTCCATCTTAGTTTTTTAGTCTTTCATTCGTTTGTCTCTACTTCTACATTTCTTTAATCCTTCTTAAGCTAAGTGTTCACGGTCTGAAAGTTTGTTCTCTTATCTCATACTTTAGCTCTCATGGTTTTGTTTCATCTATTAAATCAGTGTTCTGAGGATGTTTAAATTACAAATACATAGGTCTTTAAAACATTTTGCAAAGATTAAATTTTTTTATGCCGAACAAATGCAATTGTTTTAAATAAATTTGTATACCTTATATGAGTTCCTTGTTTTCTTGACTAGTGATTACTTGAGTTAATGTTAAAGCAATCCCGTTTCTATAATACATTTGGTTAAAATGAGGACTCTTGCCATTTCAAATTGGGTATTACCAAAAGAATATTGAGTTATGGTATTTATAATCCTTTATATTATTTCTATACCTCTAATTTATTTTAACTATGGGTTGGCCAAATACAACCAGAGTACTTGTTAAAAGTTTGTTGCTTGTAGGGAAGAATTTCATTTTCCTCCCATGTGGTTTGGCTTTATTGGCCTACCTTTGTTTGAAAATTAAGCATAAACTGGTGTTGCGAATAGAGGAAGTTGACAATTGTGAGTGGGAATCAACTTTTGGCTCATTTACTGAACTAGATGACAGTTTTTCCGTGGATGAAATAAGCAAATATAAGTTATTGATTATACCCCTGAAAATGCAATGCAAAGAACAAGGATTACCTTTTTCTGATGTGGCAATGTATACAGCAAACGATCTTTGTCAAAACACACTTTCCATTCACTGCACATATATATACATGTAATCTGTTTTTCTCTCATACGATTATTTTGCAACAAGAAATGGAACAGTAGGAAAATTATGGATGAAGAAAGATATCAAAGATTGTATAGTCGTATGCAATATTGATTAGAAATGAAACCAATTTAGAGTAAAGGATCCGATTCCCTTGAAATGATCTGGACCTATAGGGAAATCCAAATTCAATGTCCTTTCCATACAATCAAATAGAAAGCCCCAAGGGCACCATACTTTCCAAATTTTGGTCCATATATTGACACAATAGGGTTCCAAAATAACATGTAAACTGCAGATTCTAACTTTTCTTACATCTTTCTTCTAACTTTGCAAACAAACAAAACAAAATATAAAAAATAACAGTCTGGTATATGAAAACTGTTTGAAAAGAAAATTAAGGAAGTTATTCTATTTTTCTATTATGTTTTTCTTTTCTCCTTTCCATCTGAGATTTATGACCAGAGCCAGCCCTTGCAAATCTGAAAACTGCAGTAACTCAAGTCCTTGATGTACATAATTCATGATTCGAGAAGCCTTTCATTTCTTCACGTAAAATATTATTTCTAATAAATCATGTGATATGGCTCTTGGATAATATATCATGGCAAAAATATAGCAGAAGAAAAGAATGTCATCACTGCATTATACAAATGAAGCTAAAATTATCTTTCAGAATGAATTTGATAATCCATATTACCCAAAAAAGCGTCCATTAAGGTTCCAACATTGTTCAAAATAATTTGTTGCTTCCCTCTTTTCAATTTTGAATGGTTTATTCCCCACACACACAGACACGCACACACATATACACACACACAGAGAGAGAGAGAGAGAGAGAGAGAGAGGTGCATGAGGGGATGAGGTTTTTGTGCTAAATAAGACATCTTATAGCAGTGATGTTTTATGCTTGTTATCAAAACAAGGAGGTTGAATAAGGCTAAGAGTGTGTTTGTTTACATCTGAATAACTCTTAATGGGTCTGCCTCTGATTCGGTCAGAGGCAAAACTTGTTTGGTAAATTTTTTTTGCCTCTTAATACCTCTAATCGGTAAGATACGAAATTAAATCTATAGTATTAAGAGGTAGGTCTGAACTACATGGACTATTTTTTGGACAAAAATAACCTCTTTAATATTACAAAATTACTCTTGTATCCCGAATTTCCTAGACCCTAGATCAGATCTACCTGCAAATTCAACAAAAACAGAAGTAAAGCCTTAATTTTGATTTTTATGAATCCAAACAAGTAAAAATGGCTACAGATCCCTAATTATAAACATTGAAAATTCAGATCTGCATAAAGATATCTCTGTTAAACAAGATAGAGGAGGTTTGGGGGAGGAGAGAGAACGAAGATACCTCTGTAAAACAAGATAGAAGATATCTCTGTAAAACAAGATAGAGTAGTTTTTTTTTTGGGAGGAGAGAGAATGAAGGGAATGAAGATATCTCTGTAAAACAAGATAGAGGAGGTTTGGGGGAGGACAGAGAATGAAGGGAAGAAGATATCTCTATAAAACAAGATAGAGGAGGTTTGGGGGAGGAGAGAGAATGAAGGGAAGAAGATAGAGGAGTTTTTTTTTTGTTGCTAAAATTGAATGTTGGATGGAGGGTTAAAATGGTAAAATAGTATGATTCAGACAATTTGAAAAAAATAATTATCAAACAATATTTTTTCATTCAGATACAATTCTATTCAGATGCTCTACATTATTCAGATGTCTAAACTGTTCAGATCTTAATATTTAGTTTTATCAAACACAACCTAAACCACAATGGGGGACTACCCTTATTCTTTTAATTGCATGGCCTTGCAAATATTTGGGACTTTCATTTTAGCATGTCAAATCTAATATGATGCACCCTTCTAGGGCCCACCAGGGACAGGGAAAACACAAACTATTCTTGGGATCCTTAGTGCTATTTTGCATGCAACTCCAGCTCGAATACATTCCAAGTAAGTATTATGCAAGTTTTTTTGTATTGTTGTCTGTTGGATATTGTACGGAAAAAATAGTATTCTGCCACATTTGTTTAAGGTTTTATTAAAAGGGAAGAATTGAAATATAGTGAATTTTACTCTGTTACTGAATAATTTGATTTCCTTCTCATGCAGGGGTAAATTAACAGAAATAAAACGTGGACCCGAATTACCTATTCAGGACAAGTATGTGATGTTCCTATATCATCTGACCATATTTTTATTTCATCAATTGTATTCTTTTCACCTGATCTTGAGTAGCTATTTTGTTAAAATTTTGATTCTTATCAGAGTTGTATAGGATTATTGTTTATCTTAAGGTGAATATGTAAGGAATTCTCTTTCTAGGACAGAATTTCATGTTATTAGGAGTTGGGGTTTGTTACTTGGGAGATTTTTGTGGCATGAGAAAAGGGTTGGAATGTGGGAAGCGGATGTGATGAAAACAGCACTAGTCCTCTTCAGTAAAATTGATATACTGATGTATTAGGTGTGAGGTGCTTGAGCATAGGAGTGTTTTTTTAATCTTAATAATTTCATTTATTGGTACTTGTTTTTGAATTTTGTTCAGTTAATTTAATTGGACCTTTTTCAGATACAATCACTGGGAAAAAGCATCTCCCTGGTTAGCTGGTACTAATCCTAGGGATGCAATTATGCCTAAAAATGGCGATGACGGGTTTTTCCCGACCACCGGAAATGAATTGGTAATTTAGTTATTTTTATAGATACTATAATGGCGTATCTGTAGGTCCATTATTCTAACTTCAATTTATGAATAGAAACCAGAAGTGGTTAATTCCAGTCGCAAATATCGTGTTCGTGTTCTGGTATGTGCTCCATCAAATTCTGCACTTGATGAGATTGTGTTGCGCCTTCTAACTACTGGTACAATTCTGGTTTTCCTAATATTGCAATTCAATTTTTTATTGTTTTGTTTTGAAATTTTATGGGATTACAGAGTTGTCTACCTCTAATATTATACTACGATTATATGCAACTTCTCTCTCCTCTAATCAAATTCTTTAACTTTGCTATCAGTTTGATTTCTAGAGAAATGATTCAAATTTGTTGAAGAGATTGTATTTTTAGTCAGTTGGAAATTACGATACTACAATAGAGATTTATTGAGGACTTCTGTTTGTTATTTGACGACTTCTGAATACATAAACAACTACAATAACTGGTTCTCACTCTCTCAACGAGGCATTAATTTGAGCTTCAGGCTTTGGCTTATTTCGTTTTGCATTATGTGAAATAATGTTTGGAATCTTATCTATGCTTTAGATGTAAAGAAGGAAATACTAACTGTAGTTATAAGATTATCATTCTGTATTAATGGCTGCTCTTGTGATTGCCTTAGGCACCGTGGGGTTGTTATAAACTTGTTGGCAAACCATGGTGATGCTGTATAAAATATTGATCACTTTTGTTGAGAGTCCTATTTTTATAACTTCTGCTTTGAAATTCTCTTCTTTTACTTAATGGGTTAATAGGTTATGCTTACAAACTTCTATGGTTATCATAACTTACTTTAAATAGTTTTTCAACCTAAAGAAATTGGTATTTTGTTGTTTCAAAGTTTTTTGTTTACCTCTCCTAGATAAGTTAATAATATGAGCATGAGTTGTAATGTTTTAAGCAGCATCCTTCATGTTAAGATTACTTGTTTTGATACTCAAAACTACTTTTCTGGTAATTCTTAGGTATTCGTGATGAAAATGACCGTGCCTACAACCCTAAAATTGTCCGAATCGGTCTTAAAGCACATCACTCTGTCCAGTCAGTATCTATGGATCATCTTGTATGTACCTGACAAGACCAACACATCGTGATCTTAACTTGGTAATTACAAAAAATCCATTGAGTGATCGGACATGTTCATCTTGGTTGTTTGCCTTTTTAGGTGGAGCAAAAACTTACTGGCATGGACTTTCAGACTGGTGATAAGCAGAAGCATGGAGGTGCTGGAAGGGATAGAGATGCCATCCGTAATTCAGTTCTGGATGAATCAGCAATTGTATGTAATTTCAGCCTTCAGCAATTGTGTATAATTTCAGCTTTCTGTTGAATTTTAAATCCAACATTTGTTCTGATTCCTAAACTTGCGGCAGGTGTTCTCCACGCTCAGTTTTAGCGGTTCAGCTCTTTTCAGTAAATTAAATCGCACTTTTGACGTTGTAATAATAGATGAAGCTGCTCAAGCGGTAGGTTCCTTGGACCTTTATTGCCTTATAAATATACTCATGTTGTTAATAACTATCTGGATTTTATGACATTTATTAGCGACTTTATTTTTCTAAAAATATTCAAAGTTCATAATTGTGATCTCTACTTGATTAACATGTATATTATTAAAGGAGGAATTATTTGAGTATAGGTGATCTGTTTAGACTTGCAAAGGTTAAATTTAAACCAATACACACATATTTGTTTACAAGAAATTCTATCACTCTTTTCAATTTTAATTCTTCTTGCATGGAAAAGATGTTCCTAGATCAATAGTTATTGGAAGAAAAAAATATATATATACAGGAAAAACATATAGAACATTTATATTTGTATGTGCGTATGTGACTCGTGGAAGTGTCGAAAATTTTTAATGTATTAAGTGTCGATTGAACCATTTAACATGTTAACCTTTTTGAAGTGATTGGATAATACCCATGACTTTGTCCATCTCTTTTTAGTTGCTTCATTTGATAAATGGATATAATGGACGGTGCCTTACATAACCTTCTGCAAATGCAGTTATCAAAATCATTCAAGACTAAGAAATGTAGACCTTGAAAATAATGTAGTAGTAGTACTTCTCCATAGGTTTCAAAAATTAGTGTTACTTTGGGGGTTTTCTTTTGTTTTAAAACAACTGTCCTATTTTAAAAGAATATGAATAAAATGGGACACAATGTTGAGTAAAACACTTTGGGTCGATAAATAATTTGTTTCCTCGATTTGCATCAAATAAACTAAAGTTACACTTGATATGCAAAGGGTATTAGCATTTGGGAAAAGGCTTATAACATTTTCAGCAATGTGCTGCTACTTTAAACTAGCTAATTCCTCACTTGTCAAGTTTGAAGAAGTGTTGTATATATAGATGCGCTTATAAAGAGCAGCAGCTCCTCACTCCACCCCAAGAAAGAAAAGAGCAGGCACTAAGAAGTGTCATCTTAAATCTTCGTTCCTTATCCATCTCTCCATGAAATTATATTTTGGAAAGCTTTGTTATGAACAGGTAGAAGCAGCAACTCTCGTTCCATTGGCCAATGGATGCAAACAAGTATTCTTGGTATGTAGAACATGCTAATTTTGTTACTGAATTTTCTTCAAACCCACTGGACTTTATTTACTAAATTGATACTCTGTGATGCATGTGTTCTGACTTCACTATACTGAATTGTATCATCTTTCTTGCGTTGAACTCCAAAGATATACTACAAGTTAATTAGAAAAGCTGAAATTACACAATGTAAAATCACTGCTTTGAAAATGTCATTCCTGGAGCAGTCATGCTTTCAAGAAAAAATAAATTGAAGTTTCAGTTGACATTGTCCAATAGGTGCTTCAAGTGGCTTGTGAAGCTACAAAAAGCCTCCAGCAATAACTGTATTTCAAGGAAACCAAGGATATGTTTGCCATAGGGTGTTTGTTGTATAAAAAAAGTGTCTAATTCTCGTATACAAACCTTGAGATTATGGGTGAAAATTATCCCAAGTTGAGTCGAACGGTACCTGTTCAGTTTCTATTCGAGACTTTTTTAAGGTACTCGGATTCATATTCAAATTCTACTTGTTTTTAATGTACTCGAATTTGACTCGACTCGTTTTTTAGTTGAGCTATTCGCGAGCATTTTGGATAATTTAGATAAAATTAACTCAGTCAACTATTTAGAATAATTTAAATTTGAACTTTTCTAACTAGATCTCGGGCCTTTTAAAAAAGTTAAGAAGATGATATTACCAATCTTGAATCAATTGATGGACATGTGTGGGAAACATAAAAAGTCCTTCCACCTCTCAAAGTATGTAGAGAATTAAATTGTTGAATATTATATAATAAATAAATCGAGTGTACTCGATACTATAGACAAAGAATCAACAAACTTGTTTCGAGTGGGGGATCAGCGAGATAAAGAAAATTCGATACTTTAAATGAGCGCACAGTAGACGGCTCATATTCAACTCGTATAAGTGTCTGAGTATCAAAATGGATTTGAATTCGGCACGTTTAAATATCGAATCTGAGTCACTCGAATTTTTTGAGTCGATCTCGAACAAGGTTTCGAACCACTCGAGTTCATTTTCAACCCTACTTGAGATATCTCAATATAAATTACTACAACATAATGGTAATATTTTTGCCACGTAGTTATTAATACACATACACCAGTCATCTTTCTGTCTTTTTTTCAAAAAGTAAGTCGATTCTATTATTTTTTATACCTCTGAGTTACAGTAGGATACAGAAATATTGAAGCAATCATGAAACTTAGGATTTATGTAATCCCTCGGTGAACTGCATCAAACTCTCTACCTAGCTTGACTGCATAGAGCCAATTGTAAAGTTAGCTGATCTTCAATAGAAGAACCAAGAGCTTCAAAATGTACATCACTATGAATTAAAACGCTCAAGTATTTGTAATGAAATCTTCAGATCTGATTCTTTTTACAATTTAAGTGTCCATGTCATGCCTGTAATTCTATTACTTTTGTACTATCTGCAATTATAATGTATTTCCACTTGCTACTCAATTTTATGGCAACTTGTGATGTGATTTTACTTTATCTGGTGTATTTTCTCGTCATTCTGACTAGGTTGGTGATCCAGTTCAATTGCCTGCCACTGTGATTTCTCCTATAGCTGAGAAATTTGGGTAAGAAACTCATTACATGATAGTGATGCCTTATCATCTCCTCATATACCCCATGTTGCTTAGAATTTGTGATTATACTATGTAATAGGTATGGAATGAGCTTGTTTAAGAGATTCCAAAGGGCTGGATATCCAGTGCAGATGTTAAAGACCCAGTACCGCATGCACCCAGAGGTTCGTTGAAGTATTTTTATAAATTATCCTGAAGACTTTCATCTTCATAATTACAACTAATTTAGTGCTGTGTTGCGATAAATTTGCTGCTCAAATAAGAACTTTTAACTCATCATGATGGATCTGATGACACCAATTTCGTATCGAGTTCAAACCCTAGGGCTGCCAATTGTTTAGGTCCTTGATGTAGTGAATCATTATTGTTCATACTGTTTTCACTTATTATATCCTCTGTTCTTTATTACTCCCTCCTTCGTCCCCAAAAGGAGGACTAAAGGTACAATTTTTTTTATCCCCAAAAGGATAAGATAAAGTACATAAAATGAAAGGTAATTAAGTCATTTAGTGGGTCCATTAGTATAAAAAAATAAAAGTACTCGTCACTTTATATAATCATGTGGGGTTATTAAGGATAATTTTGAAACTTTTTTACTCTTTACTCTTTCCTCTACTTCTACTTTTTTTAATGTGTGCAAATTGTACTTTGCTCATCCTTTTGGAGATGAAGGGAGTAGAATATATTAATAGTCTATTCTAATTCTGCACAGATAAGAAGCTTTCCTTCTAGAGAATTCTACGCTGAGGCATTGGAGGATGGGCCTGATGTCGAAATTCAAACGAAGCGCGCATGGCATAAATATAGCTGCTTTGGACCTTTTTGCTTTTTTGATATACACGAGGGGAAAGAGTCTCAGCCCTCAGGAAGTGGCTCTTGGGAAAATGTTGATGAGGTTGAGTTTGTTCTCCTCATGTATCATAAATTGATATCCAGATATCCGGAGCTCAGGTCAAGTGCTCGAATTGCAATCATATCTCCATACAGACATCAAGTGAAGCTCTTTCGTGATAAGTTCCGGGATACTTTTGGTGTGGAGTCGGATAAAGTTGTGGACATTAACACTGTTGATGGATTCCAGGTAAAAAATAGAAGAAAAGGAAAATATGTCACATTTCGTAGTGTTAAAACCCATTCAGATGCTCTTGTAGTAGGTTGCTATGAGTTTCTTGAATTATTTTCCTTTTTCTAACAAATAAGTTATCATCTATTATGTGCTGGTTAGATGAGATGGAATTCATGAATTAAGATAATCTTATTGGCTTAGATTGTCCTTGTGATAGATAATCAAATGGTGGTGCATCTTCTTCAGTACTTGTATATGTCTTATTACCAAAAAATTCTATAAAAAGACGCTTCTTTTTTTAATTTTTTGCAGGGACGAGAAAAAGATGTCGCGATCTTTTCATGTGTTAGGGCAAGCAAAGATAAGGGCATTGGATTTGTTTCTGATTTTCGGAGAATGAATGTTGGTATTACGAGAGCAAGGTCTTCTGTTCTGGTAAGAAATTTATAATGAAGATATTGTTCTTCATATAGTTGTTTTTGAAGTAACGAGCTTTCTTCTGTTATTCACAAAACATGTCTTTGTTTAAATAGGTGGTTGGTTGCACATCAGCTTTGAGAAAAGATAAGCATTGGCAAAACCTCATTGAGAGTGCAGAGAAGAGAAGTGCTCTTTACAAGGTGGATTTTCTTTTTCAATAAGGAAGTTATTTGAACACCTCTTTCTCCTTTATTTGCATTTAACAGAACTTCGAATGAATCCCTATATCTATTTACCTGCTGCATTGGCCAACAACAAGTCGTCTCGCATCATTCAAATTTCCTGCTTCTTGCCACTTAAAAATCTTTAGGTTTTTGGTAAAAAGATGGGAGTAAGAAATCTAAAAAAGTGCTCAAATCCATTAATTTTCCTGAATGTCTCCGTCCATAATCGTAGTCCAAACTTGGCAATAATAATGTTTATCAGCGTTTTCTTCAGGTTTCCAAGCCCTATACTGAATATTTCAGCGACGAGAACATTAAATCTATGGAAGTAAAGGATGGCATGGCAGGGTTACAGGAGGCGCCTCATGATGATATCGAAATGGATGTACCTGTTGATATTGGTGCTGCTGGTGATGTTGATCAAGGACCAGCTGAAGATCATGACTGGGGTGATGGAGATGCAGAAGGGTTCGACGGGGGCTTTGACGAGGACTAGCATTGATAATATATTTATACCAACTAATTTGATATGTTGTGATCACAGGCTTTTGATTTTCTGAGCACACAATTTTCTTCTATACACAAAAAATCATCTAACAGATAGGTACTTGGTACATATTGTATCTTGTATCAATGGCTTGAGTTTAGTGTAAATGTTTATAAATGGAATGGATTATCAGTTTTATCATGAAAATGTGTTATCATTGTTTAGAGTTTTGAAGATATTATTACTGAGGATTAATGTCTGCAACAAAAGGGAGGATATGGATTTCTGTGTCAAATTTGGTAGGGCAGTATTCTACACTTGCAAGCTTTACTATAATAAAAGGGACATTACTGAGGATTAATGTCTGCAACAAAAGGGATGATATGGACATTTAATCTAAGCCATTGCTCATTAGAATGGACGGTAGAGATGGTATTTGCCCATTTTTAATTCATAGCAAATACATGCTATGAATAGGATAGGATACCAGTGTGGATCAATTTATAAGTACAATATCATCATGCTTATTATATAGGCAAATGTTTTACAAATACTTTGTTTTAGGTGTATTAATTTCCAGCTTAGCCAACCTGTGTTTTGGGATGGTGACCAGACTCAACACCTACCTAACCTAATAATAAAAAATGGGGACCCAAAAAAATGTTTAATTAATGCCAACAACAATTATTGTTGACTTATGGGGTGAGACTCATGCTTTATACATGGCTAACTCATCTCAATTATATAATCCATCCTTTTTCAATTGCTTGAATGCAAGGGAAGTTCACAAGTCAATTATTAACCTGCAAATTGCTAAATTTTGGTATATGAAATTTCAACCATCTTTACATACTCAACTGAATCCAATTCATCAAGTTTAGGCATGCCAGCACTGTGCCAGCATTTTGCTCACTGGAAGTGTCCTGTCCTGTGCACATCAAGCTGTTAAACAATTAAAGCTCCCAAACAAAATAAAGAGAATGATTTATACCCTCCTGACTAACGTGAAACTGTAATTGATAAAATAAAATACAAGTATGCTGGGAGGTGAGCTAGCATAGTCGACAACAATATGAGAATCATTTTTTATCTACAAGTGTAAGATCAGAAGAGTTCCAATAATGTAAGATTGCATCTGATATATATTATATTGCATCAAGGAAATGTGATAATGCTAAGTCAAGGAAACATCAACTAAACGAACAGCTAGTGCCTACCTGATGGAGGTGGATAACAGAAAGCTAATCATGTTCCCAAACAAGATTGAACATCAAAAATCAATATGCTCATATAATTTCTATACGTATATCTCCAACTTCATACCACTCAAATCGGAAAAAATATGATTATACCGCATCAAGCATACTAGTAAAACATTAAGCGAGCCTAGTTTAGCTTTTCATCATCACGAGATATCAACAGTTTCTCTAACAAGTCAACATCAAACTAATTAAGGAGACGTCAGTATCAAACATCGATGACAAAGCCAAATATTAGGATGGACAAATGCATGGGAACCATCCAATTTCATAAGAATATACAAAATAACTTAATTAGCTAAAAGAGTTTCAATCAATCAGGTAATATAGCTGGTAAAATTTTCAACACTGGTTTATAGTGTCCATGAATATTCTACAAGGCATTGCTTTGGCATCACTAAAGCATGAAGTTTAAAATGAAACAAGATCACAAAGAAATTTTAACTTGCCTCTGACACATTACATAAATAGATCCACACATTTTCAAATCTGCCAACTCTACAAGTGTAACTTACGAAATTTTGACACCGGTTCTCATATCAAATGTCCGTGAAACTCTTCATGTCAAATAACTAATATAGTGCAACATATCATTAATAATCAGTAATCATCTTGAGTATAAACATTATACATCTAAATGCATATGCCACTCAAATCATCGAATTCAAATACACGCAACCGATGGCATCCAAATAAACTCAAACACCAACTTCTGGGTTTCATAGGGCAATATCCACTGAAGGCCAAAATGACAAATGAATTTAAATTAAAGAAAAAACAGATGAAAGTACATGTGTTATGACAAAGAAAAAGAAACTGTATACAAATTTTGACATCACATTTTGATAGACTTAAAGATGTGACACTGAATAAGATATGGAAAAGGAAAATAAATAAAATTAATCTGGCAAACAAACCTTAGCTCAGGATGGTTCAATATATAAACACTATGTTCTTTACATAAGGTATAAAGGTAAATACAAAAGGTACCTGCTGCATGACAATCTGAGGCCATTTTGAGCTACACTAAAAAAAAATTTAAATGACGACATATTCTTCAAGTTATTATATTTGTTCTTCACTAATTGTTTATAATTTGAATTATTAAGGCTATTTTTCCCTCCCCAATAATTCAAGGCCCTCAGTCCGGCAGCTCATAATTTTACGAAACACTTCCCTCAATTGGCGCTCAAGTGGATCCATTCCATTTTTACAGACTTCACAAACTAGTGCCAACTCTTCAACTCCCTGTTTTACTTCTTCCTTTTGTTCCTCTGTCAGCGGAAATTGAGCAGAATCTACCAAGTCTGTAATGTGACGAACATTATTCTCAAGCTGATAAATCTCCTTCAATAACCCAATAGAATTTCGGCGATCTCGCTTCTTAGATTCATCCATAATCCGAACATGAAGCAAGTAAAATGGAGTACACCATTTGAACTGCCTTGGGATTGAGAAGTGAATCTGAAGGCTTCTATCTTGACAAGGGATTGCGGCAACTAGAGCCCACAGAACAAACATGAGTACAAAACTCATTGTAAAGACAGGGGTTGCAAGCCCATTAGTTGCTGTAATCTCATTAGCACGTGGGGGAATTAAGCTGTTTGCAATGGATTGCAGCTGCTTTGTTGCTGACCAAGAGTGGGATACACTCCAAGACAAAGACCTAGAGTGTCCTGGCAAATGAGTATTTTGTTCCTTGCCCTTATTGTTACGCCCAAAAGACCTATTCCTGTGTGAAAAAACAGACCTGGAGTCCTTCTCATCCAGCATCACGATTGCCAAATCCATCAAAGCTTTTCTTGCTCGACGGAATAGGCCTTCGCCCATCATCCTCTCGCGAGAACCAAAAGCACTGAGCACCATATCCAAGTGCTTCTGCCACAACCGAATCTTCTCAATTCCTTCACGAGTTGCATTACATATATCAAGTGCCTTAATGCTTTTCTCAAAGAACTCAGAAATCAGTTTGTCTAGAGGTGGTTTTGAAAGATGAACCTTATTATTGTGCAATATGACCTTAAACTCCTCCTGACAATCCACAAACGCATCCAATAGCTTACTTATCCACGTAAGAGAGAGAAAGTCATCAGCATCAGAAGCAGATTCTGCCAAATCATGAAATCGGTTGAAGACTTGACCCTGAAATGATTCAAACTCTGTATTTTGAGTAATAGAATCATGTTTTGCTTCAACGGTATGCACTTGATAGTTTCCAATACCCAAAACTGAACGGCGGAATGTAGCAAACGGCATTTGAAAACCGTGATTATCCGTAGAGGGCATTGTCAAAGCACACAAACCTCCTTCAAAATCCTCAAGACAACTCAATAGAAAATCCACATATTCCTGTCTCAGACACGAACCAAGAAAATAATTTTCAGAACACTCACAGCCCCCCGATAACCAGTCAAATCAGAAATGGTAAAAAAAAATGCAATTCACCACCAGTCAATGGACACTAATACTATCCTCAGAACCCATTGATTCATCAGCATCCCAAAGGGGGGAAAGAGGGGGGAAACAGCCTCCAAAATGTAACTAGTTTCACCAATCAAAACCCCTCAATAAAATCCATAATTCGAAGAAAATCAAAACACTCGAAAATCAACCAAATTAATCAACAATAACCCCAATAAATACAATACCATAACCTAGATCAATAGCTATTCAAAACCCACATAAAATTCAACAAGATTCAACAGAAAAAAAGAAAATTCATAAAATTCTTAATAAACCAATACAAGAACAGCAAAACCATCAAACCAACTCCAAAAGAGAGCAATCACCGAATAGTACATAAAAACTGAAACAGATCTAGAACAAAGAATGCCGTAAAACAAAATGAAAGCAAAGCAAAAGATGGTACCTTGATCAAACGAAAACATAGGGCCACAGAAAGCTGAAGGAAAGAGAAAATGGAACCCTAGCGAGCGACAAGAAGTCCCGGGTATCTAGTCTTTTCTTGCAAGAATTCAAAACTTTCCAAGAACGAGTGTCGATATTATATAGGGACAAAAACTTATTATATTCATTATAAAAAACAAAAATTATTTAAACATAATATATTTCATACGTTTTACTTTTTATATTTCATACGTTTTACTTTTTACATTTCATACGTATACATTCTATGTATATATTTTTTATTAAATGTTTATTTTTAAATTTTGGTCGTTAATAACATGCTGTCATTGAAATAAGTGTAGAAAAGGTACAAAAATATAATTGAATAGATATTGACTCTAATAACAATATGATAACAACGAGACATTATTAATATTTTAAATTTATAAAATGTTTAATTTAATAGTAGTTATATGATAATAAAATCAAAGTTATTATGTTATTTGTATTAACATCAAAAGAAATTAAATTATTTAAAATATATATATATATATATATATATATATACGGTCCGGATCTTAAGCTTATTCTTTATCCGACATATCTTGCTTACACCCCTTTAGGGACGGACCGGGAGACGGTTTGGTCCGTCGCTATAGATACAACCGTCGTCTTGTTGTCCGTCGCTAAAAGCTAAAACGACGGTTGTATATATAGCGATGAACCAAACTGTCGCTCGGTCCGTCACTAAAGGGGGATAAGTAAAATATGTTGAATAAAATATAAGCTTAAGATCCGGGCGGACCGTCATCTTAGCTTTTAGCGACGGACAACATATAGACGACGATTATATATATAGCGACGGATCAAACCGTTGTCCGGTCCGTCGCTAAAAAGGGGTGAGTTAGGTGAGCTTTTAATTAGATGAACCTAAGATCCTTATTATATATATAACATAATAAAAAAAGTTCTTACACATTATTTGGATAGGTGGACAATTAGGGTCAACATTTTGGTTGGGAAAAGTCTACCGGCTGCAGCTCTATCTACTTCACAAGTTAAAGCCATTGCCTTGATATTGATATGTAGTCATCAGCTCACAAGAATGTAGTCCAAAAAATTGCAGATAATATGAAAGCATTCACTTTTGGACCATCTCTTTAACCTCCCCTCGCCTCCCCACTCCACCCCACCCCAAAATGGGTGTTCCATTTTAAAAAACACCATTATATTAAATTACAAGGGGGAAAAACATCTTTTCATTATAAACCTCATAAAAGGATTTAGAAATTTCAGTTGGACACGTGGCAAAAATAAAATAAAAATTAAAAATCTCATTTTAAGATGGCAAAATAGTTTATTTATTTATTTTATATATATGATGATTGGTTGACTATTTATGTGGTACCAACTCTAATTGTTGTCCCATTCTGTCTAGTAAGTGGTCACTCCAATTCATGTGTCTCAAAAACCTAGCTCAGTGCCTAATTTTGTCATCATCAAAGTAGGACCTTCATTACTACCTAAAATCCAACTTTAAATATATGCAATACATGCACCAAAAATTTACTTTTGCTTTAGTGCAGAGATAAAGACATCCCCTTTGTTCACAAGGAAAGATTCTTGACTTCCTTCTCCCTTTTATTTTCTGCAGGGATTCTTTAATGGCTTTTCATAGCTTGTTAGCCCATATATTTTATATTTTTATTTTATTTAAAAAAAATGCACAACTTTTAATAACTGAAAACTAAATCCTTATTAAGGTTCCCACTTCTGACTATCTTGCAATGTTGAAAAGATGCTGCTTACGAAATTTTTTTCCTCACTTTATGCTCTTTGAAAGTAATTTATAAAAAAAATCATAAAACTACTGATGATGAGAAGTTTGCTGTGTGAATTTTAGGGAAACTGGCTTATCATCAAGAACTAACAATGAACAAAGAGGGGGGGGGGGGGGGGGGAAAGGAAGAAAAGAAACAAATAGATTTCAGTTTACAAAGGTGTAAGCCCCCCACAATCTGAATAGGGCCACTGTTACATTTGAGTTTACAACAACAATATGGCATTAATAAATAGTCTCCCACTCTTGTGCCAAGAAAAGAAGAAACTTGAAGAGAAAATGAAAATACAGAAGACATGCTATTCTTTTTTCTTTTATGCAATTCTCTTACCACCCTAATGTTAATTTTTTAATAAGAACTGAAAAAAAAAAATCTATTCACAAGCCAATTTGGTGTCAAAGCTGCTCAAGCATATTGCAAAAGCCTGAAATGCAGACAAGGGATAGCGATAATCCATCGTAAACATGTCTTTCCCTACCTTGCCAAACTGCAAGATGACTTTATCGTGCTCTGGTAGGGCCGGCTGTGATGTTGTCGGTGCAGCCGTAGTTGGTGGCTGTATGGAAGCAATCAACTGAAAATTCTTGACAGAAGCTACTGTCACTCGTCCGCGAAAATTCAGGCACCAACATTGTAACTGTTCATGCCATCTGGGAGCCTTGTTTTTTAGTATCAAGGGTTTCGACTTCCCATCCTCGCCGTCATTGCAAGATGCGCCAATTTCAGCGAATCGTGAGCTGCTGAACTCGACAGAGTGGTCAAGTGACTTTGAGAAGGAAATGCTTCGGAACGAGTCCTCAAGAGAGCGGGGAAGGAGTTCTGGTTGCCCGGGCACGGTGCCACCTGCCTCGAGTGCTGAGATGGGGATTGAGTGCATAATGCAGTGCATCCTTCTTGGACCCCGTGTTCCAAGAACATTTAGCTCGTAAGTGATGTGAGCTATGTTGTAGCTACCGGTTGGGACTTTTGGGGATACTTTTTTGGAATAAAATCTACGGCTTGATCTGCCTGGTGGGGGAATATGGGTGCAAGTATGTGGAGGCTGTGTGTCGTATATTATAAATTTGGTGCCGAGGAAATTTGATCTGATACAGGCAGTAGAGTTTGACATTAATCATTAAGAGTATTTATGTATTTTGAATATAAAGACAAATCATTTAATCAAATGGGTAAAAATACTTGAATCAGCAAACTGAAGAAATCTTTATGCTATGAAGGTTTCGAGAAGAATAATGAACATTCAGACGAGCAATCAAGGAAAACAAACATAGATCTGATGAAATAAAACAAATAGCTCATTAGAAAGTTTTTGATTCATAAAAAAAATGCAGATCAATCAACTGACAATGTGAAATTAACGACCAACGGGTGTTACGAAACTACCACTCGGTTCTCTTCTGAAGCTAAACTGTAAAATCAGGCAGCCAGGGACAGAGCCAAATTTATTTTTGTTTTGCTATATTAGACTGAAATTTAACATTCTTGCATGGATCCCAAGACCTCATGCACGCAAGCCTAATGAGTAGTTGTTTTACCATTGAGCCATGGGGGTCTGGCCAAAAATTTTGTTCAAGGGTAGTCAAATAATACGTGTACAAGATTTGGCATTTTATTCTTTTTCAGTAAATTAAGAATGAAAATAATAAAATCCTGAAAGAAATCAAGCGGGCCAGAACTAACTAAGAGCAAGTTTTCCTATAAACAGGGATTTCAAAATTCAAATTACCTATGTTTTTGTACCTTCTTCAAAAGTTCAAATTAGTGCTATAATTGTACGCTTTTTTTTTTCTTTCCCTGTTAAAAGTTACGGTTTACCTTTCTTGTTTTACTTAAACAAAAAAAATGTATAGGGCAGAGATATGAAGAGGTTAGTTCAAGCAACTTTTAAGTAATGAATTAAAACAACATACAAGAATTGAACAGATTGCATTTCCATTTTGTTACCTCAACTTTCCAATATAGGTGCTGCTTGATCTTGAAATGTTGTCCGCATCCATGGAGATAACATACTCTGTGCTAGTCGTTCGCCGAGTTCTTTTTGCAGACAGAAGAAATTTTCCATTCTCAACTAGTAAAGCTGCAAAACAGAATAACCACATAATAAAAATTAAAAAAAAAAAGAATTCAGAAGCAGGAAATAGATTTTTTGTGCCAACTGTAAATAACATTCACTGAATCATATTAAAAAACCAATTCTTCATCAATAGAAAATATATTAACATTTCCCCCCACCCCAAAAGTGCCAAGATACCATGACTTTGATAAAGTACTGCAATTGGCAAAACACTAGGACTATGTTTGTTTGCTTGTTTGTAAGGATTATACTTGGGATTGGACTATTAATTCCAAGCCTTTTGTTTGTTTTTTAAAATAGACTTGAGATTATTAGTCCCGGAATAATAAATGACTTGGAAAGAGGGATTATTTAATACCATGTCTAACTAGGTATTAGAATCTCTACCATTTGGGACTAAAAATTTGTGGACTAAATTAACCTTAACTTTGTTTACATCACATAAAGCTTGTAATACATGATAAAACATTAATCATGCACTACGTACTGTACGTAACTTTTTTTAATACACTTTTTAGTGCTAATTAAATAAACTTATTAAATAATACATACATGCAGTAGTACTGCATGTACCTAATTTTTTTTTAATGATAATTAAATAAACTTATTAAATAATACATACGTGCAGTACGTATTGCATGTACATAAATTTTTTTAGTGCTAATTAAATAAACCAAATAAACTCATCAAATAATACATACATGTAGTACGGTTTTTTTTTATTTTACATACAGTACTTTTTTTTTTGCATACGTACGAAACAGTTTAAGAGAGGTAACCACTAATTTTTTAACATATAGTACGTTTTTTTTTCTTTTGCATACAATATCTTTTTTTTTAACATACATACGTTTTTTTTACATACAATACTTTTTTTTACATGCAATACGTTTTTATTTTTGCTAAATCAGTACGTACATTTACATTGATCATATTTCTTTTTTAATAGAAGTAAAAAAATAAATAAATTTGTAAACATACATTCAGTACGTACTCTTTTTTTTTTTACATACATGCAGTATGTGTTTTTTTCCAGTACATTTACATTGATCATAATTTTTTAAATAGAAGTAACAAAATAATAAGTTTGTAAACACACATGCAGTACGTGTTACATTGAAAATTATATATTTCACATCTGTATATTATTAAATAATAATAATACATATAAACGTATAATGAAACTAATATATTACACAAATTATAATGAAATTAATATATTTAAATCCCATAATAACAGAAGATATTTAATATTATAATGAAACTAATATATTATAGAATAACAGTACTATTGAACAAATATGTTATTATTGGTAAGGGTATAATAGTCCAAACGATATTTTTTTATCCAATCTTTTAATTAATTTTGAAAAAAACAAACATAACGTATGATTATTTTAAGTTATCCCATAAATAATCCCAAAAAAAATAAACATGTAACTAGGACTATTTAATCTTATGATTAATAGTTTTGGGATTATAATCCCTAGATTATAATCCTTACAAACAAACATGGCCCTAGGTATAAATATTCCAACACATTTCAGTCGACCCCTGTCTGTTGCCACTTGCAGGTTCCTTTCGTTAAAGTTTCTTACAAATTCTTCAACAAATGTACAGTTAATGAGAAATCACATTCCCGTTGCTTATTAAGGCATGACACGAGTTATGTATGCATGTGCCCAGTACGAATAAAGACGTGCTATAGGTATTTATGCAACTAATTGACAGGAAGATGTGATTACATGAGTAAGCATTTTCAAATAAATCCAAGTAGCATAAAATCACATCCTACGATAGACAAGCATCATGCAACTATTTTTATGTTACTAAAAAGTGATGTGCCCTAGAGGAATATTAAAACACACAAAATGAGCCTACCAAACGGTTAAACAAAATGCTCACCAGGGCTAAGACACAGGAAAAGGTGGTATGTTAAATTAGACTTGTTCCTCTTGATAAAGCATTGAATAGTCCCGTCACGAGGTCCTGGCTGAGAAAACAAGGAGCAAGACTTGGTTATTTTTGTCCCAAACATTATGAAACAAGTCATTGAACTGTTACAATGCAAATAAAATCAACGAATAAGAGCACAACCCATACAAATTCAGGTCAATCTTATGAATGACTGATGTCATAAAGGGAGGAAATTTTTACTTGCATTCGTCCATTACCAAAAACTAAATAATAGCGAGGGAACACACACAGAGAGAGAGAGAGACTATGTTACCTGCTTTAGAGAAACTGGAAAAGTAAGCTTCCCACAGACCTCTGGATTTCTAACAATATCCTTGCACATACTCCTCCATGACCTGCAAACAGCAGAGCATGCAACAACATGCTTTCGTGCAGGCCATGTGCTTTCACTCTCCTCCAGTCGTTTGATTACATCATAAAGTAGCTCAGGAGGGAGGTTAGCCCAACGGCTGTTCTGAATTGCGATGGGTTGGTCATTCAACTCATGAAATGAACTGTGTGATTTTCCCCTGTGATGACCCGAAATCCTGACATCAAAACTCCGCCTGGATAAACTCCCAAAACCATCCCTTACATCACGAACTATACTGCGAAATGACATCTATCCCTAATTTGATACGTGTCAAGTACAACTCTCTCCCCCTTCACTCTATTCAAGCACTTCTACTCACAAACTCTCTCTTTTCAAATCATAAACCCCTTGCATGTGAATATGGCTGCAGAAAAAGATAAACGATAAATTAGATTTTTGCGACAAAGACCGATAGCCAAGAACAAAGAGAAGGGGAAAAGAAAAAAGGCACCCAAAGAGAAAATAAAAGAAAAAAGATGAGTAGATAAAGACAGCTTCACATGGACCTTAAGTTGCAAAACTTTATCACAAACAACTTGTTTGTTATTTAATACATACTTTGGCCTACGGTTAAATTAACTCATATAGTCCCACTTACAAAAGAAAAGAAAGAAATAATCAGTAAATGGTCTATTGTATAATATGTAGAATAAAATTCTCCCTCATCTACACAGGTACTCACAACACTTCAAGAAATTCCAAGCAAAAATTGAGGCCTGCCAGAATTTCAGCCTTTCCACCAAAGAACACCTCAAATCTGAACTTAGGGTTGAGCTAAATGAATGGCAAACATTCCAAGCCCAAGTCCTAAGAAAATATCAAACACAAATAATACATTCATTGTGATAAATTACCAGTCATTGAAATTTTAAATGTCTGGTTTTGTACATACACTAGAAAAGCCTCCAAAAATTAAATTAATCTGTATTTGATATCTCAAATTTCAACTTATTGCCCAGTGTGCACCAAGTTTACTTAACCATCATATAATTTAAAAAAATCACAAAAATCTTGCCTCTAAGAATAGAAGGCTGAGAAGACTAACCTGGTAAATGCTACAAATTTGATCAAATTCTGTAGCTTCTCCAAAGATCTGCAAGAACAAACTAAACCACAGGAATCAGAAAAAACAAAACAAAACAAAACAAAATACAAACATGACCAACAAAAATCTCCTAAAAATCTGAAGAATTACCAGGAAAATTAGACTAAACCCATAGAAAATCAGCAAAAAAAAATCCATACTCGAGCAACATTTCACCTCTAAAAATCTATAAATTACCAGGAAAACAACTCTGAACCCACCAAACACTTGAAAATGGTGGAAGAGAAAGAAAGGGGGAAAAAAGAAGGGAAAGAAAACCCAAGAAAAATGACCTTTTATATATTTTCCTATAGCTAGAGAAATTAGGTACAGAAAGAAACCCCATAGCAACTAAATTATAAGATCTTAAACTGTCTAAATATTTATACCAGAACCTTAAAGATTACATCTTTGGATCTTATTATGTGAGATTTGAAGATATAATAAACAGAATCAAAGATCTAAAACCTTAAGCAAGGAACATCTGCAAGACCCAAGTGTATATTCCTTTATATGTATATATATTTAGAGAAAAATTCAGGCAACTTTTAAGAACAAAGAAGAGAAATAGATCAGAAAAGAAAAAGTGGGTCGGACCCAGAAAAGTTTATATATCACCTACTCATTTTCTCCTTCTCTCATTACGACTCAGACCCAACATTAAATCTAGTTCAACAAACCAGAGAATTGAGAAAGACGAAGGGAAAACAAAAAATAATGTAATGAATATTATAGCAATATCTTTAATAAAATAATGGCCACTGCATCACCAAAACCAGGCTAGAAAGCAACGACCTGAAATGGTGTTGACTTTTGTAGTTGGGTATTACAGTAAATATATATAGATACATATTATATATGTATATAAACATACCTAAGTCTTGGTGAAAGTCTCTGACTGTAACACACTTGACGGAAGGTGCAGCTTATGAAAGTCGCGGTTTCTGTTACCTTGTTGTTCTCTGTTCGAGAAGCATTTTTATACCATCCTGATTCCTGCCTTATTCTTTTTTTACTTTTTTTTTTTGGGAAAAATAAACTTTTTATCTTATCTAATTTAATTATATTTTTTATAAGTTTTTTTCCTTTTATTATTCCACATACCCCCCTATGTATGATTTTTGCTAGGAACCTATACGTGTTCTTTTGGAACAATCTATATACTTACATTTCATTCCTAGTCAATTATGTCTTATGTTAAGGGAGTTAAAACTAAAATTATATGACCGTTAGATTTCAGATTGAATTCTTATTATGTGTTTTCTTATTATAAGAATTGTTTTCTTATTTAAATCCAGCCGAACATAAAAAGTCCAACCGACTGATCAAAATACAACTTTTTAACAAACAATTATTAATATTATATATTGAGTACGTGATAATAAATTCTCACATTGAAACACAAGAAGAAAAAGTAAGGATATCATACGTTTAATATGTTAACTTTTTGGGTCGATATGTGATTTCAGATGAGAATATATAAATCAAATGTTCCCAACAACCAGTATCAGAGTTATGACTATGAATTTGAATCATGGATATAGTATGGATTGAGAACGATAGACAAAAAATAATTCATTGAGCAAGTGGTAAATTTTTCTGGCAGACACTTGGGTGAACAAAGATATTTAAAGATTATGGGCTAACTCGCCATTAGGGGGCTTGTTTGTTATTAGCGAGAAACGTGATATGCTTGGCAGAGGCTCTTTGGTAAATCAAACAAGAGATAATAAAGCAGGTGACTCGTCTACTGGAAGAAATGATGGGCTAATGTTCAAAAGAGTATGATTAAAATTCAAGAGTGAGATTGGTGTCGATATAGATGGAGAGATAACGCGTTAAGGAAAATATTGTTGAAGTACCGCCTAATAGTAAAGTTCCACATCGAAACACAATGAGAAAAAGGAGGTTAACTTTTTGAAACACGATGTGATTTCAAATAAAAATATATGGACCGAATATTCCTAACATTGTAAACTGGTTGAAAAATAATTCTCCTCCTTAAGTTTTCAAATTAATATAAGACCAAAATTAATATGAAATACTTACACCATTCTCACATATAAGATAAGTTATTTTTTCAAAAATTAATATGTTATTTTAAAATTTAAAATCAATGTGATTCTTTTAATTTTATACTTATAGCATGCATGTATTTTATTGGAAGGGAGTACTGTTTCTATAAATCGGTTGCTTTAAAATAATCAAAAAGTATAGGGGGACTCGGAAGTGGCAATCGGTCCTATTCACATAATTTATTTCACATGAAAAGTGAATGAGTTCTACCTTCATGTGAAAAAAATTTATGTAAAAATATTATTTTAACATGTGAAAATATCAGTTTTCATTCTATAACTATAAATGTAATTAAGCGCTACATACACTTTTGTTACATCAAGTACCACCATATTCATGATTCGGCCTCCCAAGAATTTGTGTTTACAATTTACTACACATTAACTGTCTAATTTGATACAATATAACCTCCAATTTCAGAATCCGAATACCTAAATTTCTGGTAGACAAATATTGTATACGGTTTGACTTAAAAAGAACAATTGTTACCTAAATCAATACAGAACATCAATGATGGGTTGAAAGTTAAGATGAATGTAAGCACACAAAATCTTCAAAACCCTACAAAACTTCGTAGAATTAAAATTTATTTCATCTTTCTGTACCCACCAAATAACAAATTAGTTACAGTATCATCATATTAACAACATATCTATCAAATTTATTTCCTCTTTTCTCAATATATAATCTTTACACATCTTCTACTATGAAACCCAAACTAAACAGATAACATAAAAGTTGAAACCATATATACATTTAAACATAAACTCATTAAAATATAAAAAGAAACATACTGTATTAAATCTGATTCAATTCTGACAAATCAAAATGAATATCAAACAACACAAGTTTAGAAAATTCAAACATTTAAAATACAGTACATATATCATATTACCATATACATATAAATCCCAAAGCATAATATAAAAAATAAAGGAATAATAAGATCAAAACACTTGGATTACATTATTCAAAACTAAAGTAACAACCAAAACCAAAAAGCTAAGCGAATAAATTCTTCACACAGAGATCACCAGAGCAGTAGAACCCCCTTTGATTCCCCTTATCAAGATCCACATAGAAATAGAAGGAAAGGTAGGATCTTTGATGTGATTAAGCAAAACTCAGTTCACAAATAAGTATATCTAGGATGAAATTAATCAAAAATGTAACCCATAAATGCATATCAAGGAAACACATACTCCTTTAAACCCCATTACTAAAGAGAATCCCACAATTAAAGCATAAACAGAGAGACAAATATTAGAATTTAAGAACGAATAATATTACAATCATACAGATATTATATGAAAAACGAAAAAATAAGGACACACGGTATACCCAGGTTCACCAATTTGACTAGTCATGTTCGTATGATTTATTCATTAGATACTTCACACACTTTACAATGATTCACACACCAAACAATATTTTTATAGTAACTAGAAAAACTCTAGCTGCTATAACATGAGGTCCAATATATTAGTAAAACTCAAGATCGGGCTACTAATAAATTCTCAAATCCAATTACACTTTATGCTTGGCTTTCAGAGAGCACTGCCCTCTTGCAACTCCCAAGCCCAATTGCACTTTGCGCTTGGCTTCTAGGGGCGGTGCCTCCTTGCAGCCCCACCAGCTCACCGGTTGGACAGCCGCTCGTTCACTGTGAGCGAGAGCCCGACTGGATAATCATAGCGGTAATTCGTCGAATCTTCAAAAATATGAATCAATCCCAACAACAAAGAAAGAAAATGAGGAAAATGAATTTAACCCTCAACCCATCATAAATCTTTGTCTCAATTGCCCTTCTTCTCCTCTCTTTCCTCCTATTGTTCTCTCTCTCTCCCTCCATGACGGCTTCCTCCTCCGTCCTCCGCATGTCGTCGTCGCAGCTGATGATGATGTCGATGACCCTCCTTCCCAACCCATCATCTCTTGTCAATAACATAAGCAGAAACACGAACACAAACACCCTAAACTTTGAAGGTCCACATGGCTACTGATCTACAGAACTGATTTTGTTGGGATCGATCGGACAAATCTGAAGTTGGGGTTCGGTAAGGTCGAAAGGGAAAGGGGGAGGAAGTGGGGGAAAATTAATACCATGTTTATCCGATATTATTTGCCTTTAAAAAAAATAAAAATCAAACCGTATATTTATACGGTCGACTAGTATTAAATACTCAGGTGCCGATTAGAATCTTGAATGGTTTAGGTATTTCAGTCAATTTTGATCAAATTCTGAAATTAGAGGTTACATTGTATTAGTAGATTGTAAGTCTAAATTTTTTTGTGGCCGAATCATGAATATGATGTTATTTGAGGTAATGGAAGTGTATTTAGCCCTATAATTAATTAACAAGCTTTAAGTTATCCTCTAAACATTCTCATCGTCAGGCTTGTGAATCCCAGCTTCAGCTTCTTCTTGTTTTTTTTCTTCTTCTTCTACACTTGAACACCTTCTAGATATATTTCTATCCAAAATCTCAGTTTCCATAATTTGATGGGAATTAGGATCCACAACAGAATTTCTGGGAATTTCAAGAACTCCTCCTTCAAATTCTTGAGGACTCACTGTTGGCATGATGATCACTCGAGTTGCCTGTTTCATTTCCTTCCCTTTCCCCCATAGCACAATGTATAATCCGCTTACGATTGTCACACCTCCTATTACGCTGTGGATAATGCACAAATTAGGTCATTTATGTTAATTACAACGTAGTAATTTTTTTAAAAATTTTGAAAGAAAGGCCCAACGATTTCAAATATTTGTTGTCTTATCTACAGTCTCAATTCAATTCAGTATAGACTAGAAATTAAATACCTTCCCAAGTGTAACTGCTCGTTGATGAATAAAGAGGCAGCAATGGCGACCATTACGAGCAATAGAGGGCTGAAAATTGATACGAATAAGGGACCTCTCATGCGTACACACACCATCATCACTGTGTTCGCCAATGCTGTGCCCATTATTCCCTGTCGCACGCACGCACGCACATTATTAATTGGTATAAATTAATTTTAGTCAAAATTAAAAGAATAATTTTTACGTGTACTAACAGAGAAAAAAATAATAAAATAAATCAATACATACATAGTGTAATTACAAAAAATTTATTGATAATTCATAGATAAATATTTTTTTTTTGATAATAGGGAGTTTCCCAAATCTCAATTGGACTAATCTCCACGAACCCGGGTCAGTCTTTTCATACAGGCTTATGCCCGCGTCCCCGAGACCCCATGAACAATTTATGGCTTTGACAAATTGTTGGTGGTGGTATTCGATCCCAGGACGTCCGAGTCTACGGTTCGTCCCGGAACGTCATTTAAACCACTGCATGCACCAACGGTTGGGGATGATAAATATTTGTAATATATATAGTATTTTTCAAAAATAAATTTAAGGTGGTCAAAGGAATTAATTACCCCGTATGTTACTATGAGAAGTCTGATGTTCCATCCTAGTTTCCATTGAGCCCAATCTCTCTCCATGCAAAGAGCAAAAATAACAGATTGAATTGCTCCTATAAATGTTATCAAAGCAGTGCTAGAGTAATGGCATGGGTACCTCTCACTCATCTTTCCCTGTCTCATTAAATTAAGAACAAGAATTAATTAATAATAACAATGGAATTAATTGTAGGGAAATTTTTTTAAAGAAAAAATAGAAGGAAAATTTTAATTATTTTTTCTTTTTACTTAGACATGCATGTTTGTTAAGTTGTTATTGGAATTGAAATTCATATATTTGAGTTTAGTAAATATAATTGTGAATTTTGAATATTATCTAAAAAAATATTATTAATTACAAACTTTATATATATATATATACATATCATTTTCCTTGCTAAAATTGTAAAGATTGATGATGGATCACTCACCTGAATAATCAATGATATTGAACTAGAAACAGCTGCAGCTAGAGCCAATAAAAACCCCAGGACATAATTCGTGGACTGATGGTGTGATGCTGCCACGTGTCCACCCTGGTGTTGATCATTATTCTGATTATTATGTAAAAGGTTAATGTGTGATGACCAAATGTGAATCTCTGCTCCTTTGAAGAATGTCAGAATCATTGCCCCTCCTATGCCTAATAATGTTCCTGCAACCTTTGCTTTCCCTGCAATTTTGCCTATTTTCAACCTCTCCATCCTGATTCAACCCCCACCCCGGCCCCCCCCAAAAAATAAAAAAATAAAATAAAATAAATATATATATATATTAGTTTTTGATACATATATATATAATAATATTATTTTTTATAAAAATTAATTTTTATATATGCCGACTGTAGATTGAGACTAACACGGGAGGGTAACCATCAAATAAAACGATAATATGTGAATGATATTTTCACCCTCTTATATATCTCATGTATACATTCACATGCAACGTCCTTATTTTTACGTCTTAATGTATGTATGTAGGCAAAAAATAGACTTAAACCGAGTTTTTAAGGAGCAAGAGAGTATTTATAAGAAAATAGATTAATTCATACCCAGACAAGACGGCGATGATGAAGGTGATGAGGGGGTTAAGATTGATCATGGCAGAAGCAAATGTTGCCGAGGTTATGACCAAGCCCTGTGTGTATAGGTTTTGAGCCAACGGTCCTCTGCAAGCAAGTTTATATTTAAATTAATTAAAGTATTTTCATTCACTTGTAATATATAAATTATTTGGAGAGAGAATAAAAATGAATATCTACAAATTATTTACCCAAGTAAGGCCGAAATAAATGCCTGCCCTAGTAACATCTTTGTTAGTTTTGGCCTGCTCTTCCTGCAATATAAAAGTAATTAAAGTTGTAAAAAAACTTTTTACATTCTTTACAGCATATATAATACTATCTATATACCCTAATGTTGCCAAATGAGTATAAAAGAAAAACATGGAATATTAAATGCATGTATAAGAATAATAAGAATAGTGAAAGTAATTTATAAAGAAGTTTAGTTTCGATGATAATTTGACGAGCGCAAAGATAATCAAATACTTCATCTATTCCATATAACGTATAACGTTTTTTAGAATTGTACGTAAGAATTAAAAAAATAATTATATGACATTAAATATCGTAATGGTTGAGAGTAAAATAGATGATACCTATCAACATAAAGAGCAAGAGGGACTATAAAAGCTGAGGCGATCAAGAATCGATAAGCAACCAAAATTTTCATGCTCATCCCATCATTTGCAGCCAATTTGTAGAAGATATTTAGCCCTGCCCCTACCATCTGAACCATCACCATCATAATTCCTGGCTTCCATCCCTTCACCTTCTCACCTACTCTCCCCATGAAATAATATTCTATATAATCTATAAAAAATATATATATTAAGAAGAAGAAACAATTAATGATATATAAAATCAAGAATCCTAATAATTAGCTAGACTCTTGCTTATTTTTTATAAGTTGAATGAAGCACCAAAATTTGATAGTGTGGTGTATGTGCATGTATTTATATATAGTGTGAAAAGAGTGAGGAGCTTTGCAATAGTAATACTCTCTCCGAGTCTCCGTCCCTTAATATAAGTCATTTCTAATATTACCCCAAGTATTAAATAGAATTTTGGTCCTCTCGCTATTTTTTGCTCAATAAATAACACTCTTTTTTTTCAATACAAGGACAATATAGACAATTAATATTATATTTAATACTATAAAATCAATTCATTAATATTTGCGCACAATTCTAAAACGACTTATAGTAAAGGACGGGGAGAGTATCATTTTTTAAAGTGTTTCTAAATTGAGAAGATTTAGTTGTTTTAAGTAGAAACTTGTTATTTTCACAAAAGAAATATAATATCTTCCCATAAATGCGTGATAGATATATCATTAGGTGAGTTTTATAGAATCTTTATTGGCTTTTCTAAAGTTCACCCTTATCTCGACATATATCTTACGCAAGCCTTCTGCAATCTTCAATGGATATATTTATATTGATTTCATGTGTTGAATTAATTGTTATCTAAATTTCTAACTTTTTCTTTCTTGTTGTGAATTTTATTTTTAATTTTTATAAAGACAATTTAATTAGATCTTGTTCATATAATGTAAGATTTACTTAATAAATACTTGAGATATTGTTAAGATTGATTAATTATGTTTATTGTACTTGATACTCTCTACGTTCGCGTTCTTTAATATATGACGTGTTAGAGTTGTGCACAAGAATTAAGAAAATAATTGTATAACATTAATTATAATATTAATTGTCTATAATACTCTTAAATTCCCGCAATTATATTACTATATTTATTTTATACTCTCTTATTTGTAATATTTTTCCATAAGGGATAATGAAATCATCTAAAACGACATATATTAAGAGACGGATAGAGTATCTCTTTATAAATAGGAGTTCAAAAATAAAAATAAAAATTTATGAGTATATTATGAACTCTTTACTAACTAGCTTAGTCTTAGCGAATTAATTTGGATATTACTGTTTTTTAAGGGAATATTATTTTCACATGCGTTTTTGATATTTTCACATAATTTCTTCTCATATAAAGGTGTGATCAGCTGTATACTCATATGAAATGTAAGACCCCAACTTTTATGAATAAAGATTTAATTTTCTTTATATATTATTTCGAAATAGTAAGGTGTTGATTTGATAAATATGAAAGTTATGAGTGAAATGTGCAAACATTTTTAAAATGAGCAAGTGGTTATAAAATATTCTTGTTGTCGGGGAATATTCGTTTGGTCGTGGAATATTCTTGTTGTCGGGGAATATTCGTACGACGGCGCAGCTATTTGTGGGCCCCCACAACGGAATAACTGTCGGATATAGAAAGCGACAGAAATAACTTTTTTACAAGATAAACGGCGTAGTTGTTACCGTTAGTACTGTTGAAATACCCGGTGGTTAAAATACAGTACGCGGTGTTGCGCAGTAGCACACGGTATTGCACAGTATTTCGAATTATTGAGTCTTACGTGAGAAGGAACCTACTCAATTATTATTACAGTATTTACTGTTCAATATTTTATATTATTGACTCAATAATTGCTACGTTTATATTTTATATTATTGACTCAATAATTGCTGCATTGATATTTTATTGACTCAATAATTGCTACGTTGATATTTTATATTATTGACTCAATAATTGCTACGTTGATATTTTATATTATTGACTCAATAATTGCTGCATTGATATTTTATTGACTCAATAATTGCTACGTTGCTATTTTTTTATGATTGATTCAATAATGACTATAGTTGATATTTTGTAGTATTGATTCAATAATTGTCGTTGCACAGTATTTCACGTTATCAACTCAATAATTCATATTATTTGAATAATATTATTAGATAGCATTATTGACAATGTCTAAGGAAGTTCTGTCTAGGAGGGGTTATTTAATTGCGCGCCAGTAAGGAAAAGTCCTTATCGGAAGGCCTCCTCTGTCCTGGAAACGACCTGGTTGTTAATATTGTAGTTCTATAATATTATTTATGAATAATTAATTATTGATTTATATGATAAGGAAATATTTATTTTGTGGATATTAAAGAAGGAATTGGCGCTGGTGAGTTTTTATCAATATTTTGGTGTGAGAAATCATCTGTTTTTGGATTTCGGATAATTTATGTTTGGAATTTGAAAAAACTTCCTTCTGCAAAGTTGTAGAGAATTAAATTTTCTATGGAAGGACATAGAATTTGTATTTTTCTGACAAAGGGGCTATTTGTTATGAATTATTGAAGTTTCGAAAAATATATATATTTTTTAAATAAAATGGTGGGCCCCACTTTTGTTGTTGAAAAATCTGAAATTTTTAGCCACCAGGCGGCGGAAATTTTAAAAAAATATATATTATTTTAGTCTCCTTTGGCATCCTAAGCTTTTCCTATAAATAGGGTGCTTAGGTTAAAATTGAAAATCACACCAGAATCAGAAGTTTTCTCTCTCTATAATATCGAGCGTATTTTTGTGAGTATTTCAATACTTTGAGTATTACTATTCAGTACAAGCTTCCGTCGGTATTATATCCGATATTCCAGTCAGAGATACTGTTCTTTTGAGGTAAGGGATGTTATTTCTTTCGTAAATGATGTTATTCTTCTCAATATCATTATACAAAAATATTGTCATGGATTTTATGTTGAAATTCTTACTTTTTCCGTCGGGATTACTATTCACGTATACGGCACTATTCACGGAAAAATTTATTTTTCTTCTATTTGTCCAATTGTCTGTTAAGGTTACTATCTTTGATTGTATCCAAGTTTTGGGCTTTATTCTTGAATTTTTTTTCACAAAGTATTATTATGGATTATTCTTGAATTTGGATAAACTAAATGACGAATCCCTAATCTTTGTCTTTTATCTCACTGGATTCGTTCTTTAAAATATTTTTCATCATCCTCAGTCCTAAAAGGTGATGTAACTGAATATCTTTGGCCTGTAGAGCAAAGATGAATGATTACCTGATGAATATCTTTGGCCGTAGTGCAAAGATGACAGGTGTTGAGATGAACATGATCACTGATGATACAAATGAATATCTTTGGCCTGTAGTGCAAAGATGAATATTGACTCGAGATGTATATTGATTGATGTTACAGGGATAAAATATTGATGATGGACTTTTAAATCATAGAAGATAGTAGACTTCATTCTCTGCTTAACTCTTCTAATGATTTGTTATTTCCGCTGCGAATATTGATCTAAGATTGGTTGTCCATTATATTTTATCTGAACTGTTGAAGGCTAACGATAATTTATTTTTCCATTATCTTAGTCATAATATTCTTTACTGAGCTAGTTGAGCTCACCCTTTTCATCTGTTGTCATCTTCAGGAAATGAGAATGTTGCGGGGACTAGTCGGGGGACAGAGTGATGGTCCGAGTTAGAGCAGTAGTAGTCCTCACTATTTCTGATAAATAGTGTGATAATAATTGTAATGAGGACTTAGTTTGAATCTTAATATTTTCTACATATTTGTATTGAGACTCACAGTTGTGTGATCGTATTTTGCACGACCGTATGATATAAAGTTTGTATTTGAATTCTGTACCATGTATTTGGCGACTCAGAATGGGTTGGGTTGAATGGACCTATTCTGGAGGCGTCACATGAAAGATGATCATGTAAAAATATCAAAAATACATGTGAATATATTAATTCGTTTTTTTAATGTATTAACTTTCTATTTAGGAATGAGTTTTGCCCAAGCAATTTACTTGGATCCATTGAGACTATTTTAATTGGGTTGATTGACACTTCTGTCCCTCTAAGTTGTCATCCACTTTTAAACTCGTCCTTAAAGTACCATTTTCGTCAGTTAGATCCTTAAAGTGATATTTTATTGGCGTTTCTGTTCCTTCAATCCATTTTAACCTAAACCCGACCCATTTTGATCAAGTTTAATCCAACCCGACCCAGTTGGACCCAACCCAAATTTTTAATATTTTAAAATATAATAGTATTTTTTAAATAAGTTTAAAATAATAACTATATTTAACATTTTTAAAAAAATAATATTTAATTATTTAAAATAAATTATTATTATTAAAATAATAATTATTTTAATATTTTAAAATAAAATAATTATTTTAAAAATAGTTATTTTTAATATTTAAAAATAAAATATTAGTTTTTTTATAAAAAATTAATAATTATATTTAATATTCTAAAATAAATAATTTTTATTTTTAATATTTTAAAAGTAAAAAATATTTTTATAAATATAATAATTATTCAAAAAATATTTATTTTTAATATTCTAAAATAAATATTATTTTTAATATTCTAAAATAAATATTATATTTAATATTCTAAAATAATTAATATTTTTAATATTCTAAAATAAATATTATTTTTAATATTTTAAAAGTAAATATTATTTTTAAAAATAATATTCACAAAATCATATTTTACTTTTAAAATATTAAAAATAAAAATTATTTATTTTAGAATATTAAATATAATTATTAATTTTTTATAAAAAAACTAATATTTTATTTTTAAATATTAAAAATAACTATTTTTAAAATAATTATTTTATTTTAAAATATTAAAATAATTATTATTTTTATAATTATAATTTATTTTAAATAATTAAATATTATTTTTTTTAAATGTTAAATATAATTATTATTTTAAACTTATTTTAAAAATACTATTATATTTTAAAATATTAAAAATTTAGGTTGGGTCAAACTGAGTCGGGTTGAGTTAAACTTGGTCAAAATGGGTCGGGTTTAGATTAAAATGGGTTGAAGGAACAGAAACGCCAATAAAATGCCACTTTAAGGACTTAACTGTCGAAAATGGTACTTTAGGGACGACTTTGAAAGTGGGTGACAACTTGGAGGGACAGAAGTGCCAATCAGCCATTTTAATTATAATGAATTAATAATTTATAGGGATGTGGTATTATATATTTATATAATATCTTTTTGGGATATCAAATTATTTAAAAATGATAAGAATAGTTTATGTGATTAAATAAAAAATAATTAATTAAAGGACAAATAAAGTATTTAATGGTACAAAATGATAGTATTTTATTCGTCATCATTGCAAACAAATATAATCATGTGAGTAAATTGATATGTCATTACTTGCACAATACTTTAATATTATCTCCATTCCTGAGTTCATTTATCAAAAATTTTATTTTAAAATAGCGCCTTGGTCTATTTATGACGGTATAAGATGACATGCTCAATGTAGTCATGTTCACTGCACAACATTAATTAAAATAAATTGATAACAAAAAATAATATTTTTAATTATATAGGTCATTACTACTAAAATGAATATTACCAACATTAATTGTCAATTTTGAAATAAATAAAAACAAAAAGTAAAATCTAATTGTAAAAGAGGTTATCAAAAGTAAGGATGTAAATGAACTGAATCGAGTTGCGTATTGAGTTGCTTAGATTTGGTTCACAAAATTTATCGAGTATAAAATAAGGTTTGATTGAAGCTCGTTTAGCTACCGAGTCGAGTTCGATCTCGAATCGAGCCCCGAGTAGTTTGAACTTTTTTCAACGAATATGATCCGAGTATCAATAGAAAATTTAAATTTGAGGAGGTTCGAATAATTTTTCAAACTTTAAAATTTGCTCATATTTGAATCATTTATATTTCGAGTTGAACTCGAATCGAACTTTTAGTCAAGTGAGTACGAATCGAGCCCGAACTGTTTACTTATTTTACTACCTTAATCAAAAGTGTCGACTCTTACCAGTTTTGTACCATCTATAATTATCTTCTCTTCAAATCATTGTTGAATTTAAATTCATTCTTTCATGTGTATATTGTTCGAGTGTAGAACAATAATACATGCACCTAATTCATGTGCACTTATTAATTTGAGTCAATAAAACAATAACGACTAAAGTGAAGTTCAAGAATAACTAAACTTTATTTATAGCGTAGTAAAAATTTTGTGTTAATGGGATAACACTTCTAAAATACATCACCATGAGAGGTAGACCAGTTCGTTTTATATAATTTAGGATAATTAATTATAATTTTTTTAAAATTATTTTTTATGAAAAAATATTATCGATGAGAGAGTATGAGTTAAGTAGTAAAGAGTATTATAGACAATTAATACTATATTTATTGTTATACAATCATTTCTTTAATTCTTGTGCAGAATTTTAAAACGTCATATATTATTGGACGGAAGGAGTATATAAACTATGTTCCTTAATATAAGTCGTTTTAGAGAAATATTTTTGTCTTTTAATATAAATTGTTTGAGAATTCCAAGTAAATATTTATTGTTTAGTTTTCAATATTACTCGAAGTATTAAATATAACTTTGGTTTTCATCAGAGGCGGAAGGAGGGGGGGGGGGGAGGGCGGGGAATTCAAATTTATACTGCAGCAATGTGTGTGTTGGGTAAGTTTTAAAGAGCAATTAAACAAAATTGGACTTTTCTACTCTTCTAAAATAAATTTCTTAATTGGTGGCCCAATAAATCTCATAACCCTTCTTTTTTACAATCCTAAGCCTGCCGATTGACTTGGGTTGTCAACTGGGCCACCAGGTAATTACTTTAAAAAAGATAAGAAAAGATCTACATAATTTGGTTTTTATATTTAGTAGTAGTAGTTTGTAAGTAATTTACTGTTCAATATCACACGTTCAAGTCTACCTATTAACAGAAGACATAATTTAAAAAATGTTATAAAAGATTAAAGGTATATTTCTCTTAGGTTCTTCCTAGTTGGTCTCTTTCTCAGTTTCCTCTAGGTCTCAAAGATGAAATGAATCCCCATAATTCAATTGTAAGAATATAGGTTCTTAAAAGAAAAAGAAAAAGAAAAGATAGTTTACAATCTTAACTATTGCAAAATCGCATGATACAGTTGTCTCCTCTCAGTTGTACATTCGAAAAAAACACTTCAAGCGTCAATAATTAATTTTTTTTAATAATGTATTTTGCCCCCCTCTGAAATTGTCTCGGTTCCGCCACTGGTTCTCATTATTCTTTGTCCAATAAATATCACTCTCCTTTTCTAATACAAGGCAATATAAACAATTAATATTTCCAATAAAAGTGATGTACTTTTTGATATTTTCACATATGAGACTCATTTCTTAACCAAATATTAATATTAATTTAGTTAAAAAGTGTACCCCACGTACAAAAATATTACTACAGAAATCAGTTCCCTTGTTAATATGGTATCAAGTCTCATTTTAAGTTGCCTCCGACTTATGATTTGAGATTGACTTAATCCCTACAAGATTAGATTAGTTAATAAAGAATCTGTACTTAAATCTTATAAGGAGACAAACTTGAAGTCTCAAATTCGAATAATAAGAACAATAAGGACTAAAGTGAAATTCAAAGTAAAATTTGAATATCCTTATTACGGTAATAAAAGTTCACACACTATATTAAATAACATTCTTGTTTCATAAGCAAACTAAACTTGAACTCAACCCAATTTATTGTTTGGTTTACATCTTGAGAATATCCACATCATCAAGTTAATTGCAGTTCCAATTTTTCCCTCAACCATTATTGTCATTAGCTTTAAAACCTGCTCAAGTAAGGCAAAAAAAACAACAAAGAATTAAAACATCTTGTATCAATAACTTTATAGAAGATTTTAGTCCTCAATACTAAAAATAAATTTATACTAATTTTAAGAAACTGATATTTCTACATAAAAAAAATATATGATATTTTCACTTAATTTCTCTCTCATTAATAATGAGTGGATTCCACCTCCATCCAGAAAGACTCGTATGAAAATATCATTTTAACATTTAAAAATATCAGTTTCAATTTGAGATTCAAAAAGTCAACAATAAATTTTATACAAATAAAAAAAGAGGTGTATTTAATTATATAAAACGACCTCGTTTTTGTACGATAGCTGTTGTAATATGCGGTGTCCTTCACATTCCTTTTGCCTTAATAAATGTTTTATACAAAATATAAACTTTAATATTCAAAAAATATAATAAAAGACTCCCTAGCATTAAACTTGAACAATATATGAAAGTAAAATAATGATACTATCACATAATTTTAGGTCACATAATGCTCACATATACACACATACATATTGTAGGTCTTGCATAACATAAATGATTGCTTTATATGATCCAAATTATATGATAGTAACATTGCTCGTGAAAGTAATATAATATAGGATTACAGGTGGTGAAAAATACCTGGACCGCACCTTATGCGACACTTGCCCTCACAACGCTGCATAAGCCTGGCTGAAAATTAAAAATAAAATAACAATAATAATAATAAGTGCTTTTATATACACTAATTGTGCTCTAATATAAAAGTGTACACGAACCAAAGAAAACATTATATGAATCCAGTTCAGGTATCTCATTATTTATGTAAATAGAAGATTCATATACTATAATACCCTCCATTCCACATATCTTTTGATACATATTTAGCCACATACATATTATTTTTAGCGACAATATCAGCGATTTTATTGTGTCGTTAAATATAATATTTATATTATTAAATATATATTGTTTAAAATTAAAAGATTGGTGTGATGGATGAATCCTATATTATTATTATTTTTTTATAAAATTCCAAGCAAAGAAAACACCAAATCGAGAAAGGAATTGAAAAGAAAAAGGGGGACGGGGACGGGGACGGGGACGGGGACGGGGAAGTAGTAGTTACTGTTGCGATTGACGCAACCGGTGAAACAAGAGTCTATGCAGTCTTCGGGACCAGATTCCGCCGGCTTTATGTTGGAAGATAATACAAACAGAGCCAACAACAAAGCTGCCACCACCATTTTCTTCTCCATCAGGATCCTGTAAATATATATATAATCAACCTATACCCAGATCTATCTATCCTTCTTTCTTTCTGAATATTTTCTTTTTTTTTTCAATTTCTCTCTCCTCTCTTATTATCTGTGGCTCAAATGCTCAATCCATGTCTTATAAGAAAGATACCGTGGAGGATAATGTTTGTAAGGGTAATAATATATAATAGCCCTTCACTTTGTGACAAACTCCACAATTGCCATGAACACATGCACTACACTACACTTTATATACAGTTTTAAAATCGAGCTGAGGGAGTCGTAAATGAATCGAGCCGAACAAAGTATTGAGGTGTTTAGATTTAGTTTATAAAATTTATTGAGTATAAAAAAAGAATAATATTAGATACATAATTTATTTTATAATTATTTTATAATTTATTGATGTGGTATAGTTTATCTCAGTTTTTATGTGGGGTCGAAGATTATATTGAAATAATTTATTCATCAATATGCTAAGGTGAAGTATGTCACATCAGTAAATTGTAAAATAGTTATAGAATAAGTTGTGTTTCTAGCATTACTCATAAAAAAGATTTGATTGAAGCTCGTTTAACTACCGAGTCGAACACGATCTCCAATTGAGCCCGAGCAGTTTGCAATTTTTGAACGAATATAATCAGAGTATCAATAGAAAATTATAATTTGAGAAGATTCAAGTAATTTATTGAACATTAAAATTTGTTAATATTTGAATTATTTATATTTCGAATTGAACTCGAATCGAATTTTAAATTGGACGAATACGAATCGAATCCGAACTGTTTATTCAACCACCGACTACATCCATTGAATCTGAGGCCATCCTTTTCCAAGTTTGCTGACCAGATTGATGCCAACTTAGTTTGACTTTTTTACAACATAAAAATATTAAAAATACTAAGGTCATTAAAATATTAATTAGTAAGCACATGCATGAACCCAACATGGTCCAGTGTGTTAATATAAGGAACTGATATTTTCGTATAATCAATTTCTTAATTAGCTAGCTAGTCCATAAGAAAAGAAATTGCAAAATTATTATTTTTTTTTATTTTTTTGGGTGAAAATATTGATCTTTTAAAAATTTAAATGACCACTATATGATAAAAAAAATTCCCTTTTGCTGGATTCATAAGCACCACAATCGACTATATACATGGCTAGGGAATCAAATTCTTATGAAAAAGGAAAAGAATTCTAGTTGAATTAAGTCGAATTGGAGGAATTGAATTGAACTACACCGGAAATGGGTAAACATAAAACTAAAGATTAAATTGGCACAATTAGAGCCCAATGTTTGACATATATATATATATAAAATAAAATTAGTGCTCCATGGACTATATATATAGTACACCTGAGAGTCAACTTTAGTTATATTTGAATGCAGAAACGCCATGCCATTCATTTCTTAATGAATTTGCTTCAGCTAGCGGCCTACGTACAGTCATCTCTTAGCGTTGCGCTTGCAGGATAAAGGGGATAACATGCATGATTTGATTGTGACAAAAGTACGTATTTTATTACTAATAATTATAATTTTGTTAGTTTATTGTCAAAATTACGTTGTTAATCATGTGTCGATTGGCAAAATCTCATAATTATCCTCTTTAGAATTCCAAAAATTAACAAATGCAATCTCCATATATAATTGTTCTTTACTCAATATTAATTAAGGATCGAGTTTATTTTACTTTTAACCTAGCTAGCTCGGTCTTTTGAATCGAATGTAAAGTTTTTAATAAACATGCATGCATGTACTCCAATTATTGTTAAATCAACAATATTTAATAGATATAGAAGTTAACATTACGACAATGTAGGTACTGTATTACTAAGCACAACATTTTCTAAGAGAGCCACTTCTATGACTTCCAAAACCTATTAATTAGCTAGGTCGCCTCCATTATATTCTTATCCTCCAATTTTCCCTTCAATATAATATTTAGCGACAATAAAAAAATTATCCCAAACAATTGTACGTCGCTGAAAGTATCGCTAATATAATATTTGTGTCGCTAAATGTGTATTATGAGAAATTAAAAGATAATATAATGGAAGGGATATTCAAAAGTAGCCATAACATGACTTATGGGCAATTGGAATATGGTACAAAACCTCCTACTACACCAACACCATCCAATTACATTAATATGTACGTATGTAAGTAGTAGCTCCTAAGCTTGAAAAATAAATGTATTTATTTTCTTTCCCCCCCTTTTTTTAATCTCCTAAAATCTTATGTTTGAGTTTGCGAATTCGCCATTGAAGAAGGATTAATTTGAAGCAACCCCATTAATGGTATGACATTGACCACTATTATTATTATTATTATTATTATTTTCTGCTGATGAAATAGTTATCACAGTCGTCGTCTCTATCGGTTCAGCCGATCTATTTTCCGGCATCAACTGAAGAATCCTCTTTAATTCTCTGCCTTTTCCCCATAGAACTGCGTATAATCCGCACACTATCAACACTGCTCCAACCACACTGTCACAAAAATTTAAACAATTTTCTTTAATAATAAAGAAGAAGAAGAAGAAGACGAAGAAGAAGAATTTGAAAGTAGTGTATATACCTTCCTAAGTGTAACTTCTCATCGAGTACCAAAGATCCAGCAATGGCCACAATCACAAGCAACAGAGGGTTAAAAACGGATACGAATAACGGACCTCTCATTTTCACGCACCACGCCATTAGCGTAAACATCACTCCAGAACCCATAACTCCCTATATACGTACATCAACCGCCAAAAAAAAAAGAAAAGGAAAGCAATTAATCAAGAACTGTTATATATATATATATATATATATATATATAGAGAGAGAGAGAGAGAGAGAGAGAGAGTTAATTATAATGAGCAAATTAATATTACCGAGAAAGCAACGGTGAGGAGTCTGATGTTCCATCCCATCTTCCATTGGCTCCATTCTCTCTGCATGCAAAGGGCAAATACTGTGCTTTGAATTGATCCCATTGCAACCATTAGGGCCGTGCAGGAGTAGGGACATGGATATCCTTCAATCATCTTTGCCTGTCCCATGCATATATATATATATATATATCATAACAATAACAACAATAATAATCATCACCATCGTCTAAAAGAGGATTCTACAATTGAAATAAGGAAACTGATATTTTCACGCGTGTTTTTGATATTTTCGCATGGTCTTTTCTTATATGAGTAAAAAGTAAGTCTCACTTTTATGTGAAAGGAGATCATGTAAAAATATCAAAAACTCATATGGAAATAATGTTTCCCTTAAATTACTAAATAATTATTAAAAAAACAACAAACCTAAAATGAAATGATCAATTTCAATTGCCATGTCAAGAGTAAAAGAGAAAAACAAGAAATATAAAAAAAAGATAGCGCGAACGAGTTTCAAGCTTGTTATCCCATTAAACAATCAGGAAAAATATTAATTACATTCTCTTAATATATGTAATTCCTTCTACAACGTTAATTAAAAATATTAACTACATTCTCTTAATATATGTGTTAAGAGGACCCGATTAAAAATACAACCGAATGAGCTAATAATATCTCTTTTTACCTCTATTGCACTTATTATTTTTCTCTTGCTACATTTATTTTAATTATTTATTGCACTTATTATAGTCTATTTCATAATAAATACAACAAATCTTCGTATATAGTAGAATATTTGCAAATACCTATTGAGCATCCCCATTTTTTCTAATCTTTTATTATAAACCAGCTCTCCCGAGTCCGAGCCAAATTAGGATCCTCTCCATTTCACCCTCCATTTCATTCTCTATTTCATGATTCAGATTTAAAATGTGCGTTCTCTCTTCTGTCAGCATGATATCACATTCCCTTATATTTTAAATCTGAACCATAAAATAAAGAGTGAAATAGAGAGTATCCTAGTCCGTCCGAGCCACGCTTTCTTTTTCCCATCTCATATAATTTCGACACGCCATGTGTCACCGGATGCTAGTATTTTATAGGGCAAACAATATATAAAATATATGACTAATTAATTTCCTTAATTTACTTGTACAAACACCATATATAAACCCCTCCCCCCCCCCCCCCCCCCCCCCCTCCAAAAAAAAAATATATCAAAAAAAATTAAATTGTGGGACAAATTAGAGGGGAGTATATATTAATGGGTCTTTTTAACATGTGCTCTAAGGGCACATGTTAAGCACACAGTTCAAGAGAATATTCTCTTGAATTGTGTGTAAATTCTCTTGATTTCTGCATTCGCACCAAGTTCAAAAGAATATACATACAATTCAAGAAAATATTCTCTTAAACTGTGTGCTTAGCATGTGCCTTTAGAGCACATGTTAATAAATTCCTATATTAATTGCTTTCGAGGGTGCTTTTTAAGTACCTGAATAACGAGCCAGACTGCATATGAAACACAGCTGCCAAGTGCCAACAAGGAACCCGATACCATATTGGGGTGGATGCCTGCAACGTGTCCAGCATGGGCTTTGAGAAGGTCAACGTGGGTTGTCCAGATGGTGATATCTGGGCCTTTGTAAAGCGTGAGGACCATTGCCCCAACTATACCCATTAATGTTCCCAGCACCTTTGCTTTCCCTGCTGCTTTACCCCAGCCCAGCTTCTCCAGCCTATACATATATATATATACACATAACACATGGGTGCTCAACCTTATAATTTTATTCATTCAAATATATTTGATTCAAGTCGTGTAAATAACAAGCACATAACATTTTAGCTAGCAATACATAACAAGCCCTCATATACCGTTATAAACTTGATTGTCCCGAAATGAACGTCTCACTTTTAAAAACATGTTTCGTATAGAGAGTATTCAAAAATATACAATCTGTTACAAATAAATCTTCAACGGATTACATGGAGATCTTCAAAGCTTATAAGATGATTTTCAATTTCCATATATCTCGTCTATATCTTCCGTTTTTGATTTTCTTGATTTGTCTCAACTTCCTTTATATTTAGGAATAACAACTACGCATTCTTATAAAGGACTCTTATTTTGAGACACATATATGTAAAAGATAGACAAACCCGTATTTGAATTTACATACGGTATGACAATTAAGTCGCTACCTCAGAGTATAATTAGTCATTAATATAAAACTGATAGTGTTAATTATGTCATAAAAGGTATAATTTTGTACTAATATTAATTATATTTCTTCAAGTGAAGAATTTGTTAATGAATCAAATTTAAAGGTACCTGAAGGTGACGGCCAAGACAAAGGTAATGGCAGGAATGAGATTGGTGGTGGCTGAAGCAAATGTTGCAGAGGTTAAAGCCAAGCACTGCAAATACATATTTTGCGCCAGAGATCCTCTGCAAATTATTTTAATTTGAATAGAATATTATTCTAATTAATGCAAAAAAAAAAAACAATACTCCATCATGACAAAAAGAGTCAGCATTGGATTATTTTTCAAATTCAAATTTTCACATTACTTTTAAATATCAAGTATTTTTTACAAAGTAACATTTTAATCTCAAAATCAAAAATAGATTTTTTGTTTGTCGAGCAGTTCTATGTACACAAACTATACACTAAAAATTGTGTACATAAATAAATTATATATTATTAGTAATTAATAATTTTTTTAAAAATATCATTTTTTATAAACTAAAACATAATAAAATTGAGTTACAATATTACTAAAAATAATTAATTTTAATATTATTATTTTTTTTGATAAATAAAATAAAAATTGGGTCAACTGTCTGCCGATTTTTAACCAAAACCGGTTAAGTGGTCCAAACAGAACCGAATTGTATATATAGAGAGAGAGAGAAAGAGAAAGAGAAAGAGAAAGAGAAAGAGAAAGAAAGAGAGAGAGGGGTATAATTAAGGGTGGGTTGTTGGTAAAGATTATGGGGCGGTAAAAGAGACTAATTGTAATGTTCAAAGAGAAAATGAATGGAGAGCACTGTTTTAACATGTATTTTTGATATTTTTATATGGTTCTTTTTTATATGAAAGAGAGAATCACTATATGCTCATGTAAGAGAAGACCATTATGAAAATATCAAAAATACATATAAAAATATCAGTTTCCAAAATGAATTTGTGCATGGTTATTATTATTAACGGAAGAATAAGAGCATTTACTATTTTATACAGCTGGCTAAACTAAATTTGTTTCTTCATCTTCCTCAAAGAATTGGAAAATATGTATTTAATAAATTTAATTTTATAAACATGGAAAAAAATTAAATAGCAAAAAAACCTATTTTGGGAAAATTAGAAATTTAAAATAAAAAAACTTACCCTAATAACCCACAAAGATTTGCTTGGAGAAGCACCATCCATGTCAGCTTTGGCCTTTTGTTCCTACATTTAACAAGAACAAGAACATCTCAAAACATTAATCACAACAAATTAATAAAAATACAAGAAAGACACAAATACATATTTATGAACCATATAGAAAGTTTCATTAAATTGTTTCTTGGTTAGGGAAAAAAGTTAAATAATCAAATACTAAAAATATCTTAGCTAGAACAAAAATATACAAAGTTTCATTAAATTGTTTTTTTGATTAAGCAAAAACTTAGATAATTAATTGATAATAATGCATTAGGACAAAAATATGCCGATTCTTGTTGTAATTCGACACAATAACATGGTCTCCATGTAAATTAAACAAATTGACAAATTTTGTTGCAATAAATATTTTCCAAAATAAAATTGATATTTCTACAAGTAAAATTTGATATTTTCACAAGTTTTCTATCACATGAGTGCGAGATCGATCCATTTATTATTTACTCTTTCCGTCCCAAATTAAATACCCAGTTTTAACTTTTTAAAGTAAAATCGACTATTTTTAAAATTATTTTTTGTACTATTTTTGCCAATATATGGAGGCCAGAAGAGATTATAACCAAAAGAAATTATTACTACTAATACCAATGTTTATAATTTTAAAAATATATTTATATATACTTAATTATTAATTCTAAATATAATCAAATTGAAACAAAAAATCAAAGGAGATTGTGAAACTATTATGTTTATTTGTGAAAGCCGAAAAATGTATAGAAAGACGAATAAAATAAGAGAGAAAACTGCATATACATGCAGTAGGTACAAACCATTCCACGATGAGTGCAACGGGAACAATAAAGGCGGCTCCGAAAATGAAGCGATAAGCGATCATAACACTCAAATCCATACCATCATTTACAGCCAATTTGTACAAAACATTCACACCGGCAAGTATTGTCTGTACCACCACCATTAGCATGGTTGGCTTTAGCCCGTGTATTACGTTGCTCACTTTCCCCATATTCATTTTACTGCCCCCCATTCTTTTCAAACCATGAATGGTTTAGGGTTTTTCAAAACCTGGCAGGCAAAAGGTGTGTTTAAGATTGAAACAAGCTAGCAATAAGATGAATTAAGAATTATGTAAATTATTCCTAGTCTTCTAGCTAGCTAGCTTGTTAGGGCAAAGAAATGGGACAAAAATGAAATGAAATGAAAATGGGGAGAGGTGAATATATAAGGAAGAGAGAAAGAGAAAGTGTAGAGAGAGAGAGAATGAGTCGTTTGGCTATGTTGTCGAAATACTTGTTACAGAAAAAGAGAGAAAAAGTTGTATGCATAAATGTGCAAGAGGAGAAACAAAAGGAGAGTTGATGGTAAATCTTCAAAAATTAGAGATATATTTATAAAATCACGATTTTTAATGAGGATGAGGCTCACATTTATGTTAGTAAATCCATGTTGAAATATCAAATTTTCATAGTCCAAATAATAATTTGCTAATTTTATATTATCAAATATAGTCTTAATATTAGTTAAGAATTCATTTATATACAATGGTGGTTTGATATTGAAAATGATGATAAAAAAGTTGTGGCAAATTATGAATATCATACCACTTTATAATCTTAAAATATAAATATATCTCTAATTTTGGAAATAATAAAAAAGAAAAATATATCTCTAATTTTAGAACCGATGGTATTAATTTGTAATAATAGATTCGAGTAGGCTTCGTTCTTTGCCCATATATAGTTCATTTCAAGGGCATATGACGACGGTTCGATGCGTCGTTAAAAATTAAGACGACAGTTCTCTGATATATGCGACGGACCGAACCGTCGCTCTGTCCGTCGCTAAAGGTGGTGAGCAAGGTATGTAGAATCAAGGGGTATGCTTTTGATTTTTTCCGTATATATATATATATATATATATATATATATATATATATATATATATATATATATATATATATATATATATATATATGGGACGGATCAATGACACTACGTTTTTTACACAATTTTTTGATTCTTAAATTTGAACACTCTTAATGGCTAAGATTAAAGCTGATTTTTAATTTATACACTATATTCTTTGTATAACAACTTCTATGAATGCATATATTATCATAATATTGGTGATAACTAACCAAAACTGCTTTAGATATACATACTTGCTTCCATATCATTTTTATGAAATTAATATTTATAATTTTATTTGATATTTTCGCAAGTGAGGGACTACATTTTAAGTAAATTGAAATTGTACGTCGGTTTCGATAACAACATGATTTGTGAAAACTGAAATTATAGTTTCTCTACACCTCAACTTCAATTTTTAAAAGGCAATTTAACAAGTTTTTAAACTCAAACTTTAGATGATTCATTAAATATTATAAAACAATAAATCTTGTAATAAGTAGTACTTGTTAAATAGTTTACAATATTCATATACCTTAAGACTAAACTTAAAAAAAATCATGTTAATTTTAAGGTCGAAAATATCTTATATTGAATATTATATTTTGTAACAAAAAAAAGTATTTAAGATTAGACAATTGTGAAGTTTGACACGTAAAAGATAGGAATTCGAAATTTTTGAAAATGGAAAAGAAAGAAGAATTGCAATGATGATCAAACAATGTCTGTATTAGTATATGTTATTCGTCTGTTATGAAGGGACAGCTAATACATGTCTGTTTTAGTATATGTTCTTCGTCTGTTATAATCGGACAGCTAATATCTGTCTGTTTCAGTATAATTCTGAACAAGAACTTAACCTGAATATGCAGAAAACTAAGGCAAGCAAATAACAAACTCAGAACAGAAATCACAACAGGATATATACGTGGTTCAGCCCTTAAACCTCTAGTCTCGCGGCCTACATCCACGTCCAATACCAAAAAGTATTGGAGACTCACTTTATTAAAATAATATTCAACAATTTACATAGAAAATAAAACTCTCTGTTACAACGAAGATCGATTGGACACCGCTGTCCCCCTTTGCACTTCTGCAACACCTCTCACTTCTTAGACTTTGATACCTTCGTTGAACAGACTGAATATTACAATAACAAATCCCCTAAGCCAACGTAAACTTGTACTTTATTTACAATAGATATTATGAAAAGGATTACAAAGACTATGTTGTTAATATGAGATCTAAAGAGTGACACAATAACTTGAATATGAATCAGATATTTTCTAGGAAGAATGCTCCGATGAATTTCAGCTTCTCCAGTCTTGTACCTCCTTTGTCGAGCATGAAGAATATTTATAGAAAGAAATGCAACGACTAGTGTACTCTGTTTAGCATGAATGACCGAGTCTTTGAACAAAAAGATAGAGATATCAGCTCTTTGAAATTGTTAACATATATCAGATAATTCCAGAACATTAATTCAAAGATATAACAGGCTAATATTAAGGAAATAAAAAATATTAATGATAAGGTTTAGACTCCTTTATCTAACCAACCTGTTACCTTGCACTTCGAATTACAAACAAACTCCAATCTCCTTAAAATACTCTAATTCATATTTGAATTAGTTTTCATAGCAAAACAGATTTAGTTATAGCAGCAAAACACATATAAAAAGATATTTCCTAGATATATCAGTTTTCATAAAAGACTGAAACACATGACAAATTAAACCAACCTGTTTTAGTCATACTCTAACCTGCAGTAAATTCCTTTGGGCTAGAAAGAGGTTTAACACACTTCCAGGTAATCTTAAGTTAATCAAATAAAATGGGTCACCATACACAGCAACAAATTATAATCCATTATAAAATCAACCCAATTAGTCCATGCAATCCATTAAATAACCTTCATGCATAAACATATATATTGAAACATCATATACTAAACTGATTATATATTATTTTCAACAACCCATTCCAAAATCAGTTTAGCTAATTTAATAAATCATATACTTATGCATATTGTCATCATTAAAACTACAAAATATAAAAACTAACAACTAACAACTTCATGCTTTTTATTTTATGAAAATAAAATGTGTCAAACAGTACTAAAAGTAAATATTAAAAAACTTAATTATAGGTACTAAATTTTAAAATATTATAAATTACGTGTGTTTAATTTTAAATTAGAAAGATTATATATATTTGAATTGCCATTAAATTAAAAATATCACAAATATAAAAAATATCTTATCCCAAGTACATAGCAAAGTAAACATTAATAATATTTTTAAAAAAAAAATTAGTGATATTTACACAATGCCATTTGTATAATTATGACATATATATATATATATATATATATATATATATATATATATATATATATATATATATATATATATATATGTCAACTCATCATATATATATAGGTGAAAGATCCATAATATATATTTGATATGAATAAAATCTGGCAAATACCATTTCTACCTTTTATTACAATTATCAATCATTCGCTAGAATAACTAGCGGACCAACTATTTTTTTTTTGTTAAGTTTGTTTGTTTGTAATGATAGAACCAAAAGACAATGGCACAGGGGCATACCCTAGAATATGGCTACATCATCTAGTAGACATAACCAAAGATGATTAAACTATACAAGGAAGAGAGCCTAACCCTATCCTGAACTAGCTAGTAACCAATTACAGAAATATTGGCAAGTAGTTGCCTTGATAAAAGATTTACATGTAGAGAGTCAAGATTTAATGAGATGAATAACATCCTTGGCAAGATTTCTAGGGGGAATGAGAAAATCAGCATGAATCTTTTTGTTCCTAGCCTCCCAAATTTTATAAAAGCAAGTAGCAACTGTTAGGCATAAAATGTTTCTTGAAAGTTTTGTGCCTTGATAAGCCGTGAGGAAGTCCATAATGGCATCCCATGTCGAAGGGAATGTTCTCCAGTTTCCAATGTTCATAGCAAGTTGAAGTATCGAGCAATAATGCTACTATCACATAAATTTTGTTACATAATTCTCACATACACTCAATATGTATGTGTGTGTATGTGAGAATTATGTAAAAGCTTTTATGTGATAGTAGCATTGTTGAGTATCGAGATGGAGTAAGTACAATTGAAAAAAAGATTATCAAAGGACTCAGGCTGAAGGTTACAGGGAGGACAGCTATTGCCACAATTCTGCCCATTATACCCCCACATCATAAATGAAAACATCTATTCCGCTAGTTATTCTGATTTCTATTTGATTTTTGAATGAAAAATATTGTAGTGTGACTTCTTTCCTATGATGTTGGGTTCGTTCCGATCTGATTTTCGATTTATAACTAATATTTAATTTTCAAATTTGGATTCTTGGTTTTCCTTCATCGATATCTTGCCGGTGATCTTCAGCAAAATTCATTTTCTTTAAATTAGTTATGATTCATGTTTGATTTTTGAATGACCAAATCTGGGGTTTTGTTGCTGCTCCCCTCTTGTCTTGCGTATGAGAAGCTTTCACCCATCTGATTTGGTTGTTCTTCCATCTTTGACCTGCTATACATTGAAAATATTTAAATTTAGCTAATGCGAGAATTTTAAACATTTCTCATGCCCGCTATTAAGAGTTGCGACCAATTCCTCTCTAGGCCGTTGATTCTTTGGATTAACGATATAATATCTATTTGTTGAAATAGTGTCCATATATAGCTAACGGTGTCAACTAAATGTTACCCTTACAACACATTCTGACCTTTCATCCGAAGATCGAATGGTTAAATAAAGATTCGTCCGTAGTTTAGTTTATAATATTCCGTAGTTTAATACTGCGGAGGGGACAGAAGACCAAAATGTCCATGCTTTGCAAGTCCCCCATCCGTAGTTTAATACTGTAGGCACTAGGTATGACCAACTAATAAGTCTCGTCCGCAGTATTAAATTGCGGATGCCAAATTCAATTTTTTTTAGTTTTCAAGGCTCCGATTATGTTGAATGCCAATATATACATTTTGGAATTTTACAGTCTCATCCCAATTATATATCTGTCATATCAACTTAAACCCTCGCCCTTTGTGAAAAACCGTGTCATCATGTTGAATGCAAATTGCAATATTTGAGTATTTCTTTTCAGGTTTTCCACGGTCCTTTTCCAATCTTCAAGAGAGAAGCATATAACAATCCATTCCAAATATCCGGCATTTCAGACAACACCAATGAGTGCAATCTTGAGAATTGATCAATTCTTAAAAAATAAAAATAAAAATTGAATTTGGCATCCGCAGTTTAATACTGGGGACGAAATTTATTTACAAACGGTATCATTTTTCAGTTGACCATACATAGCGTCCGCAGTTTAATACTGCAGACAGACTTTTATAAAGAGTGATATTTTGATCATATATTCCGTCCGAAGTATTTCTCGATCTGTTATAAAAATAATGTTAAATTAGCAATGTGGTCAATAAATCAATCCCCTATATATATATACACACATACACACACCAACGCAGCAAATATAACAACTTTACAAATATAAGGCAATTACTTAACTATCCATTTTAGGTAGAAATTTATTAACTACATGGTATTTAGACTTTTTTGTTTTAGGTAGAAATTTATGAAATATTTATTTTATAATGAAAAAGGTAGCGGGTCACATCACAAAATATCTATTACATACCTCTTTAGGGAAAAAAAAAGTGAGTGACATCAGCTGAAACTGTGTTACAAAATATGAAATATAAGGCAATTACTTAACTATCCATTTTAGGTAGAAATTTATTAACTACATGGTATTTAGACTTTTTTGATTTAGGTAGAAATTTATGAAATATTTATTTTATAATGAAAAAGGTATCGGGTCACATCACAAAATATCTATTACATACCACTTTCGGGAAAAAAAAGTGAGTGACATCAGCTGAAACTGTGTTACAAAATATGTATTACATATTAGAAGAGGGCAGTTGTGTCACAAAAAAAAATTTTAATTAACGCGGCTGAATAAATCTTTATACAAATGCCATTGTGTAAATATCACTTATATTATGAGCTCACCTACTTTTCAAAATAGCTAATTAACTATAAGTAATAATGTTTTGAAAAAATAGTTATATTTATAGAACAATAGTAATTTGGTAATAAAAGAATGGTTAAAAAAGATAGATACAAAATGATATGGTTGGTTGTGATTATTTATTATTATTAGACTCACACATGCATGATGAATGATCAATTAATTAATTACACTTTATCACATCATTTTATAAATTAACTTTTGTAAAAAAAAAATATTATCACCGTAACAATACTCTTTATAAAATGTCATTTGTATATGACAAATATATGCCAACTCAATATATGTGTCCCAACTGATCCACAAATATATTACAATAAGTTTTGGGGGATCGGATCCTGCCGACCGATATAATTTTTTATTTTTTTTGACTTATAAATAATTTATAATATTTATTGGAACTGAAATTTTTACAGAATTTCGTAATTTAAGTGTCATTTGAATACATGTAAAAAATAGATTTGTACAGTCTGTGCAACCCTGTTTTTTACATGTATCTAAATAACACCTAAATCATGAGATTCTGTAAAAATTCTAATTCCAATAAATATTATAAATTGTTTGAAAATCATAAAAAAAATAAAATTAAACCGGTCGACAGGATCCGGTCCCCTAAAAGGACTGAATATATTAAGGAATTTGCTTCTCAAAATAAACATAAATAGTAAAATTTTCTAAAATTAATGATATATATTTACAATGTGCCACTGATATATATGACAGATATATGCCAACTCAACATATATAACCTTCGACAAATAAAAGCATTTACTTTTCAAACTAAATATAAATAATAAAAGTTTCTAACATAAATAATCTCACTGTTTTAAAATTAAAGTTACATTTGTAAAACGACAACTTTTAAGAATAATTTTATATTTTCAAATATAATTTTAACATTAGTTAGAAATTAAATTGTGATAGTTTGAGATTGAAAATAATAATAAATTAACAAAATGAGAATATCATGTCACTTTATAGTTTTAAAATTAAAATACATTTCTAATTTTAGAAATATGGGGTAATATTTACAAAGTGACGCTTGTATGTGATATATAGAGAGAGCAATGACGCATAACAAATACTTCCTCACTCCGTCTCATAATATATAATATTTTAAAATTGTGCACAAGAATTAAAAAAATAATTGCATAACATTAAATATAGTATTAATTGTCTATAATACCATTTACTATATATTTATCTCATACTCCCTCTTTCATCTTTAATATTTTCCCACAAGGGGGTAATTTTAAAAAAATTGTAACTAATTCTACTAGATTATATAAAACGTCAAATAATTTGAGAAAAATGAAATCATCTAAAAACATAAATTCTTATGTTTGAGTTTGCAAATCCATGTCTTCCTCTCCTTTATCCATAATGGACAAATCTTTGTCTAAGTCTTCAATATCCGCCATTGAAGAAGGATTAGAAGCAACCCCAACCCCATTTATGCTATGACTACTATGATGATCACTACCACTCTTATTATTTACATCTGCTGCTGATGAAGTTATCACAATCTCTATCGGTTCAGCCGATCTCTTTTCCGGCATCAACTGAAGAATCCTCTTTAATTCTCTGCCTTTTCCCCATAGCACTGCGTATAATCCGCACACTATCAACACTGCTCCAACCACACTGTCACAAAAATTTAACCAATTGTTTAACTAAAAAACATGTATGTACATGATAATCTGGACCATGAAATAGAGAGTGAAATAGAGGGTGAAATGGAGAGGATCCTAGTCCCACGATAATCAGCAAAGTAAGTATTTAACATGCATGCATGTACATTTTTTAAAAAGAATACGTACCTTCCCAAGTGCAACTTCTCATTGAGTACCAACGATCCGGCAATGGCCACAAGCACAAGCAATAGAGGGTTAAAAACGGATACGAATAAAGGACCTCTCATTTGCACGCACCATGCAACCAATGTAAACATCATTCCAGAAGCCAAAACTCCCTATACATTAACCACAAAAAAATATATATATATATAGCCGATCCATAACAAGTAGTGAGTATAGTGTCTTAAATTTGGACCATTTAAGAATTAATTCTACTGTGCAAAATTTATACGGAGTTAATTATAAGGAGGAAATTAACATTACCGAGAAAGCAACGGTGAGGAGTCTAATGTTCCATCCTAGCCTCCATTGGCTCCAATCTCTCTCCATGCAAAGGGCAAATACTATGCTTTGAACTGATCCCATTGTAACCATTAGGGCCGTGCTGGAGTAGGGACAAGGATATCCTTCAATCATCTTTGCCTGTCCCATGCACACACACACACACACACACACACACACACACACATATATATATATATAACACCAAAATAATGAATAATTTTTCAAGTTAGTACGTTCTACTAAAGTTACAATATTCTGTCGTCCCATAAAAAAATGTCACAGTTAATCCATATTTCAAAACTTGACATGGTTACACAGTAGAATGCAATATTGATGCAAAAAGACAATTTCAATACAAGTTCTCTATATTATTTAATTACTAATTCCAAGGGAGGTTTTTAATTAAGTACCTGAAGAATGAGCCAGAGTGCATAACAAACACAGCTGCCAAGTGCCAACAAGGCACCCAAAACCCTATTGGGGTGGGTGCCTGCCACGTGTCCAGCATGGTGTTGACCGGCTTTGAGAAGGTCAACGTTGGTTTTCCAGATGTTGATATCTGGCCCTCTGTAAAACGTGAGGACCATCGCCCCAACAATACACATTAATGTTCCCAGCACCTTTGCTTTTCCTGCTGCTTTACCCCAGCCCAGCTTCTCAAGCCTACATGCATGTATATATATATACAAGACCCAAAATGAATGTCTCTCTTTTGAAAAAAACATGTTCAAATTGAACTTTATTATATAATTAATGAATGAATAGACTCATTTTGGGATGCAAATATATATATAAAAGATAGATAGATATATTCTGAGTTTATCATTTTATAGAGATATGGTATCTGAGTTTGAGTATGGATATGGAGGTACCTGAAGCTGATGGCCAAGACAAAGGTAATGGCAGGAATGAGATTGGTGGTGGCTGAAGCAAATGTTGCAGAGGTTAAAGCCAAGCACTGCAAATACATATTTTGCGCCAGAGATCCTCTGCAAATAATTTTTGAATTGGAATAGAATATTATTCTAATTAATGCAAAAAAAAAAAAAAAACAATACTCCATCATGACAAAAAGAGTCAGCATTGGATTATTTTTCTTCTAAATTTGTGAACTTCTAGTTGCTACAATTTTGAATATTTTAAACCATTTGAAAAAAATAATTAATAATTTAAAAAATTATTACTTTCAAACTCAAATAAATTCACATTACTTGCAAATATTAACTTCTTTTTTCACAAATTAACATGTTAGTCTCAAAATCAAAATGAGACTCCTTTTTTGTCGAGTAGTTATATATATTTGCACAAATTATTAATTATATACATACATTAAACAAGAAAGGAAACGAGTCCTACTGTTGATTTTTTTATATACTTTTCACATTTTTATTGAGATGCAATACTTGAGTAATATTGGGCGTATAGTTTGTTCGTATAAAAACACTCCTTTTGTGATTGAACTTCCTAAGAGATAGGTCTCCGGTATTAGTTAAGTTTAGATAAGTATTTCTAATTAGATGGATAGAATTTATCATTTGTACTACATGCACTAGCTATATACTATGTACTGCAAACTCAAATATATATATATATATATATATATATATATATTAATTATACTATGTACTGACAAATATATACAACCCAAGTCCTTAATTCATTATACAACTTCATTCTATAGTAATTATACTATGTACTGACAAATATATATATATAGAGAGAGAGAGAGAGTGGGGAGGGGAGGGGGGGGGGGGGAAGGGAGGGTGGTTGTAAGGATTGGCTTTTATGGGCGGTAAAAAAGACTGTGTCACGTAAAGCGATTCCGAAGAGAAAATGAATGTGTGCACGGCTATTATAACCAAGGAAAAATTAAGTACGCATCAGCATTTACTATTTTATACAGCTGGCTAAACTATTTTTGTTTTTTCATCTTCCTCAAAGAATAGAAAAATATGTATTTAATTTTATAAACTGGAAAAAAAAAGTAAATTCCACAAATTAAAACCCTATTTTGGGAAAAATAGAAATTAAAAAGAAAAGAAAAAACTTACCCTAATAACCCACAAAGAAATGCTTGGAGAAGCACCCTCCATGTCAGCTTTGGCCTTTTGTTCCTAGATTTAACAACACAACAATAATTAAAAATCACAAAAAATTACTCCATAAATACTCGATAAAAATATAAAGAAAGATACAAATGGAGTACATATTTATGAAGCATGGAATGTAGTTCGTAAATATGAAGAGAATAGAAAATATCAGAAAATCATGTTTCTTGATTAAGAAAAAACTTAAATAATTAATTGCTAGTTTCTGTAAGTAGACACAATCCTCCGTAAATCAAACAAGAAGAGAGAGACATGCATATATATATATAGGGGTACAAACCATTCAACAATGAGAGCAACAGGAACAATAAAGGCGGCGGCGAAAATGAAGCGATAAGCGACCATGACCCTCAAATCCATACCATCATTTACAGCCAATTTGTACAAAACATTCACACCGGCAAATGCAGTCTGAACCACCACCATTAGTATGGTTGGCTTTAACCCATGTGTCACATTGCACACTTTCCCCATATTCATTTTACAACCCCCCATTTTCCTATATATATATATATATCTTTTCAAACCCTAAATGGTTCAGGGTTTTTCAAAACCTAGCAAGCAAAATGTGTGTTTAAGATTAATAAAACAAACAAGAAGATGAAGAATTACGTAAGTATTCGTAGTCTTCTCGCTTGTTAGGCCAAAGAAATGGGACAAAAATGAAAATGGGGAGGGGTGAATATATAAGGAAGAGAAAGTGTAGAGAGAGAGAGAGAGAACGAGTCGTTTGTTATTTCCCCATAGGCCATATAAGAACTCGACAGCTATGTGGATGGGCCACTAGCCCTTAAACGTGGAAGGTTAGGCCCGTGATACGTGTGACATTTACAAAATTTTCATCTGCCAATTCTATTACCACTGCTCAGTATTTGCATCGATTAACTCTTTAAATTCAAAATTAAAATTGGCCCATGAATTTATTAAAATGTTAAATACTATAAATATGTGATTGGGAGTATTTTTTGATTATTTTATACTCCTTCGCTTCAATTTTAATTGTCTTAATTAATTTTTTATGTTTAAATTAATCATATTTAAAATTAATATAGAAAGTAAAATGTGTTCTTTTTTATTTGTCATTTATAGATTTCAAAAAGGTATTAATTACTTATATTTTCTCTACATGATTAAATACTAATTTTTTTTGAATGAGTTTTAGAAGGGTGATATTGAGATTTTTTAATCATTTAGGTCAATCAGTCAGATAATTAAAACATTAATTATTTTTTTATTTTCTTTTAAAATATTAATTAAAAATGAACGTAGAGAGTATTTAAAATCAGACAACTGTGAAGTATATATATACCAATTCAACATATACATCTATCATTTGCACATGATAGATGTATATATACCAATTCAACATATACAACGACTCTAAAAATACAAGGCAGTTACTTGTCCATTTCAGGTAGAATTATGCATTAACTACATGATATTTTACACTTTTTTGTTTTAGGTAGAAATTTCTGATGTTGGACTCATCTGTTTTAAGTAAATATTTATGAAATATCTATTATATAATGGAATCAATTGAAACTATGTCACAAAATATATATCTTTATAAAGACAGAGCGAGAGTTGAAACTGTGAAATAATTAAATATCTATTGGAAGAGGGACCAGTATCACAATTTTCCCCCTTTTGTCCTTACAAGTTTGTTTATATTATTAATTTGTCATTTCTAATTTAATTTCTTTGTATTTTCTTTATATTTTTTACTCCAATTTTTTTAAAAAAAATTACTATATCCACGGGTTTGGTTACAATTAAATAATGTGCAATGTGGGCTGAATTTAAGTTTAGTAAGCTGAGTTAGGAACATTAACATACTTCCAATTTGGTAATTAGTGTAATCTTACCATCAGGTCCCTTTTGGTAATTGTTTCTATTTTTATTTCTATTTTTTTTGAAATTGTAAGCAGAGAATAGTGTTTGGTACTTGTTTCTGTTATGAAAAATTTAAAATGAAAACAAAATTCACTTTAATAGTAAAAAACTTGTGCAATACATAACAAGACTCAAAAAAATAGCTTAAAAAAGTACGGAAACCCTATTCATGCAAAGGTTCATTTTTTTTCCTTGTCCATTTTTGTTTTCTTCTCCTCCTCATCTTTGGAGACCTCTTCAAATGGTGTTGTTGCAGCGGCAACCGGAAGCTCGTCAGGCTTGGGCTTTTCCACATTTACAGGCTCCGATGGAACCGCTTCTGTTTGGGTGGTCTTCTCATCGTTCATTGACTCTTTTGGTGTTTCATTCTGCCATACATGCATTAATATATATATATATATATATATATATATATATATATATATATATATATATATCGATTCTCTGATCAACCAAACAAGCCCTAAGCATGAATGAGTGATTTTTACTCATTCTAGCTATATCTTCAAGAACCCTAAGCATAGTTAATTTATGTCCAGCTAGATATTTTGATTATTATAAACATTTTTTTAATAAAAAAAATGTCCAAACCTTTACCAACTTGTTGTTCCTAACTTCCTCTCTCTCTCTCTATATATATATATATATATATATAGTCCCTTGTTTTAAAATGTGAGATTATTATTGACTTTTTGACCTCAACTAAACCTATTTTTAAACTGAAGAATAACACAATTAAATTTATTTAATTTTACTCGTTACAATAATGAGACTAAATTGTAAATCTGACCCTCTTATTTGTCATGTTTTTACTAAGCTGTTCCCTAAACTTTTTTTTAGCACAACTGTTCCTTATAGATACATTAGTCATGCAAGGGTGTTCCTCCAATATTGCCTAAACTTTTTTTAGCACAATTGTTCCTCATAGATGCGTTAGTCATGAAAGTGTGTTCCTCCAAATTTTTTTACCTATTAAAAATTGATTTTCTCTCTCCTCTCTCCTCATTTTTTTTATTTTTTTATTTTTAAAATTTGTGTAAAAAGTATACTCTTCTTCTTTTTATTTATTTATTTTTACATTGACATTTTGAATTCAATATAAAATATCTCTAAATACAAAATTTGTATAAATTAATTAATTTTAGACAATATAACTACCAAAATTATAAGCTTTACTATTTTTTTATTTTATCCAAATGGTATTAATAATTGTATGATTTATTTTAAAATTGAATATATCTCAAATTGATTTTAAAATTAATTTATTTTAAATTTGAATATATCTCAAATTGAAAATTCATATATATTTCATATTGAATTCAAAATGTCAATATAAAAATAAATAAATAAAAAGAAGAAGAAGAGTAAACTTTTTACACAAATTTTTTTTTAAAAAAAAAATGAGGAGAGAGGAGAGAGAAAATCAACTTTTAATAGGTAAAAAAAATAGAGGAACACATTTGAATGACTAAGGCATTTATGAGGAACAGTTGTGCTAAAAAAAAAGTTTAAGGAATATTGGAGGAACACATTTGCATGACTATCGTATCTACGAGTAACAATTATGCTAAAAAAAAGTTTAGGGAACAGTTTAGTAAAAATATGACAAATAAGAGGGTCAGATTTGCAATTTAGTCCAATAATGAATATGTATTGTAATTAAGTTATCTATAAAGTACTATTTATAGTAAGATTTATTATTTTACAATTTTTGTGACTAAATTTTGAATTTGAAAATATTTCAAATTAACTTCAAAAATTTTAGATAAAAGTATTAAAGAAATTATGTTGACTGAATGTATCAAACAAATTTTACCTCATTTAGCAAAGATCGAAGAGATTGGGGTTTGTCTCCCTCTTCAACAACCTTTTTATCTACCTCGCTAATTTCCCCCTTATTTTCTTCTCCGTCCACCGTCGGCTCTTTTTGGTCGACAGTTTCCTCCTTTTGCGGCTCCGGTGCCGGAGCCGCATTTTGGCCCCTCATGCCCTTAGCCTTAGGTACACTAGCACAAGCTCCCATTTTTTTTAATCACTCAAACAAATGAAATTAATCCCTAGCTAGCTAGCTAGAAATCTCTCTTTGTTTCTTTTGTTTGAAATGATTTATGGAGAGAATTTGTTGTCATACTAGGGGTTAATACATTTCAAGGTTCCGATATTCTATCTATGGTATAGAAAAAAAAATAAGGAAATAAATGCATGCAATGACTGGCAGTGATTAATTTGTAGCCTGTTTTTGTTCGACTTAATTTGTATTTAAATTTTACAGCTGCAACATCATCAATCACAGGCTGTAATTTTTATGTACCAACTACCAACCATTGTATAAGCCAAATAATAAATGATTTATTATAGTTTTGCTGGACTTGTCAATCTAATTTTTATTTTTATTTTTTTTGGACTATTACCAATAAATTTCCTGAATAACTAAAACCATCATCCTCAATGCTACTGGTACTGGTCGGGAGTGGTTAGCATGAAGTTAACTTTGATCAATTGACCAATACAATGTCAACACGTTGGCCGGGAGGTGATATCTCTCTGCGTATCAGCACTGTATTAGTCAATTGACTAATTTATCATCAAGTGGTAACCGAATCCGTACTGGCGTATTGGCTATTGCCAAAAGAATCTAAACATTTACAAACTCACCTACAGGCACAGCCGCACATGCAAGCTATATAAAGAACCAACTATGTAATGGTAATACATAGTAAGTGGATCGTTTATCTTGCTTAAAACTTGGGCTCGAGTTTCATTCATATTTAATAGTTAGCGACAACTTTAAGTCCTACATACCTTATCGAGAGCTTGGATACCTTACCTCGTGTGGTGGTTGTAGGTTCAATGGGTAACTCCACAAAAACGACTAAATCTGCAGGATCCGGTTACTATCATTGTAAGTTGACCAAAGTTAACTTCATGCTAACCACTCCCAAATCTGCAAAATTGCTCCCAGAAACGTTATAGAGCTCATATGCACAAGGCACAAGCACTGCATAAGACTACTGGAATACAAAGAAATAGAAGCAACACCTCCATTTCAGTTCAATATATAATTGTCCTTCTACAAAAATAGTAGTGAGCCATTCTGCTATATGTAACAAATAATTTAGTGCAGTAAAATCTCTCATTTCACTGCTTATATACAATTTACATACTAGAAATTACAGCAAACTGTTAAAATTAAGCAGCAAGCTCGACAAGCCTAGCCCAAATATGACACTACTATTCGGTATATTTACCATCTAAAAACATGCACCCGCACATCGTCGAGTGTTTACATATGCATCTCCAGCAAAACTAAAACTCAACATTTGCCGGGTTTTACTACCTAAAAATGGGGTCTAAACATGTATAACATACTTGAAGATTCTCCTCTGACCCTTCTCAAGGATCATAATCATAGTGCACAAACAATGTATATCAATCATGCTAACAATGTATATCAAATTTAAGCCATTATAGCATAAGCCTAACAATGTATATCAATCATGCTTTAACAACCAAACCCATAATAATTTAAGCCATTAGAGCATAAGCTTAACAATGTATATCATGCTTCAACAACCATAACCAAAATAACGTCTCCAACACATTTAATCTACTTTAGATGAAAGAGAAAAGGGGAAAGCATAAATTAACTGAAAACAACAATCAAGCTGTGCCATGATGCCATTACCTAGGTTTAGCTAGATAATGTTTGACACAAGTTGTCTCTTATTAAGGAAGAAGCACAAAACCATAAAGAGGATAACAGCCCATAAAGACTTCATTTGGTTGAAACCAGGCCCATTTCTCGGCGTTTAAGTTCTGCTTCCAAACGCACATTCTCAAGCTTCAAACGCTCATTTTCCAGCCTCATCCTGTCCAGCTTCATATCTTCCTTCCTGTTACGTTTCAGCCACGCAAGTTTACTCTTCTGAAACTCCAGCGCCTGTACTTGAATATCTAATCTCTTCTCTTGCAACTGCAACATTCGAGACAGCATCCACCGATTTGCACTGGCACGGTCATTAGGAGGACGAGGATCCCCCAACTTCATGTTTGAGGCATAATCACTGGCACGATCATTAGGTGGACGAGGACCCCCCGACTTCATGTTTGAGGCATCATCAAATCTCCCAACTTCATAATCTTGCAATCTTTTCTGCCTCTTCGCTCTAAATTCATCGTTACTTTCTGTATCTTCATCTACCTCCACAGATTTGTTACGGTTGTAGAACCTATCCTCTTGAAGTGAAAAACAGTACTTTTCTTTAAGAGCCACATGCAATGAGCGACGAAGAGCCCAATCATGAGGAAGAAATAAACGATTCCCATTGTGGTATGAGCACATTTCTTGATAAAACAATTGTTTGCAAGATAAAATCTTCAAAACTTCCTCTTTTGCTCTGAGCGGCAGGTCCAACTTTTCCAAAAGTTTTGGGTGCTCAACAACATTGCAACAAGTGCCTCTTCCAAGTATATCATTCAGTCTCCTATACTTTTTGTTCAGATCATTGAATTTATACTCGCATTGCTGAGGTGACACCACAAATCCTCTCTCAACCATGACCTTCGAAATAGCCCTCCATTTACCTTTCCTTGACTGATCCAAAAAATTTGTTCTTCCAGCACCATTAAGATCAGAGGAACTACCCTCTGCTGCATAAGAAACAGCAGTTATCAAAAGCTTCCCCATCTCGTTTGTCCATTTCACACGCTTCCAGGGAGAATCATTTTCCTCTCTGCCACCTTCATTTTGCCCGTTAAAACCTTCTTCTGAAACATTTTCGCTGCCATCACCACCAGCAGAATCCTTCAACCCCTCAACCTCCTTGTTAAGATCAAAACGCATTACTGGTTGGTGAGATTGTGGCATGTTCTGACCCCCCAAATCAAAGATATCTCGAATTTGCCGTGGCTGGATCATAGAACTCTGGTGTGGATGTGGATCCTGTTGATGATTAAATTGCATTGTTCCTTGCATGTCTAGAGAAGGATACACATCCTCTGGCTTCAAACTAACATTTGCTGATGAGTTTCCCTCCATTGTTAGCTATCTAAGCAAAAAATCCAGAGGAAATTTCTCATCAAAATTTAAATTCCACCAATCATGTTTCTTTCAACTCCTTGAAATAATAACCTACTTGAAGTTACTTCACACATTTAATAGAGAACAAATATAAAATAAAATAATAGAAACATTGTACAAGAATATTGCTCTGCATAAATCATAAAGGTAGAAAAATAAGCCCTTAAATACTCCCTCAATTCCACAAAAGAGTCCAATTTGCAAAATTTGCTAATATTAAGGATGTATTTTTATTGCATGTTTACCCTTGAAATATTAAGATTTTGGTTTAGCAATGGTAGCATTAAAAAGAAATTACGATGATAAACATGAGGGCAGTGTGTCATTTTATAATACTATCAATAAAAGGAGGACTTTTTTGTAGAACAACAGATTTTTGCAATTGAGAATCTTTTTGTGGAACCAAGGGAGTACGGAGTAGTAAAGTAATCATTTTACTGTGTTTTCCTCATAAGCATCAAATTGATAGATCTGGTCCTATAGAGTATATCTGTGCATATTATGTGCATAAAAATCAGATCAAGAGGTTTAGATTGTTAGAATCAAAAAAAAATCTGAATTGATTGATCACAATACACCAGATAAATGCACGTTCTCGCACAAAAAGGATAGCCATTAAGAAGCCAAAGATTACCTCAAGTCTTCAAGCCAATCTCCAGAGCGAATCAAGACCTAATTTCTCGAATGCAGAAAAATGACCAGAAATGTCTTCTTTTCCATATGAAAGGTGAAAGGAAAGTAGTGATATATATTGGGAGAGCTCCTAACCTAACAGAGACCATGGGTCTAAAAATGTATCCACGTGGCTGGACTAGACTGATAATCACAGCCAGGTTCTTCAATTTAGCTCACTTATGAGTTATGATTTGGTTTCGTTTTGTTATTTTCACCACTATTTTATAATTTCTAGTAAATGCTGAACTTTAATTTCAATAGGAGAATCGTTTAGGATATAAATGCTCGAAGAAGGTCAAAGATGATAAGATTAATACGAAGTTGAAATATGGTTGTCATTTAATGTTTACCTACACACTACCTCGAGTGCTCCGGAAACAAACATGTTTTTTGTCGTACTAAGATATTTGGCAATCTTAGAATATGCAAAGATAAGATCAAATTTTCATTCTAGTGATGAATAAGAGGAATTTTCTCAATTGTTCGAGGATTGAGGCACCAAAGTTGTAAAACCAAATTTATGAATGTGTGTTTACAATGGAAAGCTGCGCCTTTAACCTGATTACTGAAAGGGTATGGATGAGTTATGCTATGTCACATCTAATATTTAAAGAATACCACTAAATGTGAATCTACAACAAACTTATGGAGTGAAAAATGCAAATATCTATGTTAGGAAGGATTTTTATATTCCATTTTTTGACAATCACCGTTCTCTTTTCTTTTCTTTTTTCTTTTTCCTTTGGAGAACATCATAACAAATTTAGAATCTTTTCCCGAGTTAATAGAAAGATGAGAGAGAGAGAGAACATTGACGTAAATCTGTTTGATTAATTACTTTAAAAAATTAATACATATCATATGGTTCCTTTTTCCCCCCTTTTTTTGGTAAAATAAAAAATCACAAGTTACTAAAGCAGCTTACACACTGTTCTCAAAATATTTCTGTATTCAAAAAGTGTGTTATGGCTTGCGGCACACAATATGCCAGTTCATAAAGATTCATTGCCTATGGCAAGTTAATGCAGCAGGAACAAAGAAGTCACTATAGTTACGTCCTTGAATAGACCTTTAACTCTTAAGGATGGTTTGATAGATACTATAGTTTAGAAGTGCTAGCAAGTCTACCCCAAGTCCCCAGCAGCCTGTACCAAGGAAACCTATAAATCTAAGCCAAATTTTTCTATAAAAAAAACTATATACAAAATGGTTTAGCAAAGGGCAAATCCATAACTAAAATTTGGAGTAAAGAACACCTTGTCAAATGAACAAATCCCTAAATAAGATAATTATGTGGAGAATTGCAGAAAGGACATCTAGCAAGAGACTGAACAACAAGCAATGGTACATTCAATATTAAAAGAGAATGCCAAGATACCTTAGAAAACAATACTCTCACAATAATTAAACAAAACTTGAGGTTGTACAATTTATCACATGAAGATGGTGCAAAAAATTTAACCTAGCTAGCCAATGCATTTGAAGATACCACCATACTATATTTACTTCATTTCTGATGTGCATAAGAGTTTACTGAAAAGAGAAGAATAAGTAAAAAATGTCAATTAAGTTTTTGAAGAATTCACCTGGCATAAATTGCGGCACAATGCACAAACAGCACATTTCATTTCCCTGTTCTTGAGTTCTAATGCTAACCGCTCATTCTCAAGCTTCATACACTCATTCTCATACCTCATCTTATCCAGCTCCAGTCTTCTTGCTGGCTAGACCTCAACGACTTAAACCGCTGCTTGTCCAACTCCAGCATCTAAGCCTGAATGGTAATTTCTGTTCTTCCAAGTGAAGTGAATGAGATATCCTCCATTTATCCAGTAACAGATCAGCCTCACCAGAAACATAATTCCTGTTGGTAAGACAATAGGTTGATGAGAATCCAATTTAGTCATAGTTCAAAATGTTCGCAGAGCTACCAAAGCACACAAAAGCTCAAAACTCTGTGTTCTTCCTCTTGTTTTCTCCTTGCAAAGAACCCACCAAACACAAAAGTTCCCCCCTGGTGCTCTTCAATTTTGTAATTTTGATCACTGTAAACACCTTCATTTTCTTCAACAAGATCATCAGGTTCATAAGACCCGACCTTGTGTGGCTCAAAATCGTCTTTACATCTACGAGACAACTGCAATGACCGTTGAAGATCCCAATCGCGAGAAATATACAACTGGTTCCCAATGTGATATGAGCACGTTTCCTGATAAAATAATTGTTCATAATTATCCTCACATAACCTTTCTCAGCTATAACCTTAGACGTAGCCCTCCAATTGCCTTTCTTGTGCAAAATTACCAAATTTCGTGTTCCGTCACCACTACTATACCCAATAAAGCATCCTTTCCCATGTATGAAACAAAAGTACACAGTCCTTTCTAACGGCTCCTACCTTTACTATACCCGTTTTCACTTTCATCCACAAAATTGGATCCATCCATCGTCATCACTACAAAAATTCTTCAATTTCTCATCTGCGTTATTATCGTCAAGAATAGAAACTACCTGGTCAGATCCTTGAATATTCTTGATCCTATAAAGGAAAATAAAAAAAGTTGTGAGCTTGTTGGGTTTAACCATTATACTACTCTACTAAGGCAAAGGGGGTCTGCTAGTTACTTAAGTTTGCATAGATTCTTGCAAGTCTAAAACCCACATGAAACTACTGTATCATGATTTCAATTCCAAGATAAGTAGAAATTTTTCCACAAAAGAAAAAAGCACTTTAATCCAAAAATATTTTTCTTTCAGCTCTTGGATTTACTCTAGGCACACAAACCAACTATTATTTTTCTGGGTTGAATTTGTATGCAAAAGAACTAGAAATGGTGTAAGATTGTTTATACCAAAATCTGCTACGAACCCAGAAAAGAAATTACAGTAACGTGGCTAAAATGGTGGTGATTTTGGGATATTAAGGTTATTCTGTACGAGCTGTAGGAGACAGAACAAAGAGGAGAGAGAAATACTCACAAATCCATGGGTAAGCAATTGTTCCACCATTTTACCGCAATCATTTTCTTCTCTTCAGCTGAGTTTTTGTGTCTGTGTTTGGTTTGGAGGGAGAAGCAAGCTGAAAGAGAGGGGACGGGGGAAGTATATTTTGAAGGGACGGAAAGAGTGATTTAGAAGATCCGGCCCCCAAATAGAAGGGAAAACAGAAAGAATTTTTCTTTTTCTTTTTTTGTTCAGTTTTTTCTTTTTGTTCTTTATTTGGTTCAACTAGTTAAATGAAGGGAAGTGGTTAACATGAAATTGATTGATTAGTGTTGATACATAGTCCAGAAAGTGATCTCTCTGAGTGTATTAATCAATACAGTATCGATACACAACGCGGGAGGTGATCTCTCTGTGTGTATTGATCAATACAGTGTCGATACGGAACGCGAGAAGTGATCTATTTCTGCGTGTTAAGACTGTATTGATCAATTGACCAACTTCCTATCAAGTTAACTTCATGCTAAATGAATCCGAAATGAAAGGGGGGAAAGTTATTTAATTATTTCCAATAAAAATGTCTATACAACTAATATAGAATATTCTCGAACTTGGAGGGTCATACATTATAAAAAGTTGATATATGTATAACAGAAATCAATAAATTTACGTTTAATAAATAAAGCAAGTATATATATAATATTAGATGGATGAATACTACATAATGCCCATCTTTTTCTTTTCTTTTTTGGTTCACCCAAGAGTTGTTTATCATAATAGCAGGGTCTTCTTCTCTTTTTAGAATTACTACTAACACGCCAAAATTTGTAGCCATTTTTACACAATTAGCTAAACTTTCTAGTAATTTGTCATTATTCAAATTTCAACAGAATTAGCACACATGACATGAACCAGTGGAGCATAAGAAAGAAAGGCAGTACCAATGCTAAAAGCACTACCAGAATGAGAAGAAAGATCATTCTACAAAGAAATGTTTATTTGCAACATTTATAATAATCTGTCATTCACTAATCAGCTACTAGCACCACCAGCAGTAGCAGCAGCAGCAGCATAGAGTGCCTTAATTTCCTCCACATCGTCGTAACTTTCAAGAAAAATTGACGAGCGTTCATGTATCTCCTTCGGTACCAACTCAAGTGCCTGCAAAAGCCAACCATTCCACTTCTACTACTCTCAACTGAAATTTAAATTAGAGACAAAAATGGACGTATTATATCCATTTTTCACTTGACATTTGCCAAATTTAGTTTTGTTTGGTAAGAAATTGATGAAACATATGAAATGAAAATTAGAGAGGGGGCGTGTAGGATCCAATTCTCGTTGCTTGCCAGTAAAAGCTTGACCTCCTGCTTGCTCCATCAAGTATGCCATTGGAAAGACCTCGTAGAGGACACTGTTACAGATAACTCCGAGCTTCGTTAGGCACAATGTCATGAGCTTAACAGGAAATGTGAATTATCATTTATATAAGGAACGATCGATACTTTAATATGGCATTTGTGAGTGTGTGTGTGTTTGTGCGAGTAATTTGGAACGAGACACCACACCGCAGCTTTCCATTTGGGCTTTTCTTGTCAGCAGGGTATAGAAAAATACCACCATAAAGTAATGTGCGATGAACATCTGCTACCGTGCTGCATAAAGTGAACAAGTTGTTAAAACTTTATTTACTTCTGTTAAAGAAGGAAAAATGTACCTTCCGATGTATCTTAGGGACTTTGAGGGAGAACCATACTTGGGGAATTTGCATTTTTCAACGTACCTGAAAGTCATAAAGAGTACAGGGAAGCTTATTAGAGGTTTATGGAGCTGACAGCAAAGGTCTAAGTTGCCTAATTGAGCTATTATACATACTTTGCAGTTGGCTCATCCCAATTTTTGGTGTTTCCTTCATTTATTGAATATATCTTTCCCTTCTTTGGAATCTGTCCATACGGGAATGTAACAGAACTAGAACGATCGCGCTATGGTTACACAGAGATTATAGATGAAAGACGAAAAAGGAAAACTAAAATCTATGCAGTTTTCTATCTTGAAAATGGCCTTCTCTCTTATTTTCAAACCAACAATTCATAATCATCAGGAATAAAAAGAATCATTCTGGTTATTACAGAATAATCAAATATAGAGGGCGTCGTGTTCTACTACAATCTAGCTAGCAAAAAGTCTGTACCTTGATATCTGGATGTGTTAGTATGAACTCCCCAAGAGAAGGATCAAGCGTGAAACCATTTACACCATTTCCTGTGCTAAGTACTAGCTGCATTCCAAAATAAATAAATTGATCTTGTTTCTTACTGCCTGAGGCTGAATTTCCAAGATAAAAGCTCAAAAAGCATCGACCTAAAATATGGTAAAAGTTGGTGAAAACTACCATGCAAGAGCTTCCATAGATGCAGTAGCCCGCTGCCAACATATTCTTCCCAGGTAGCAATACATCATCTAAAGTTGGTTTATCCTTATCTTTCACCATATAAACCCCGAAAATCTATAGGTACAAGTATAAATTAAAGCCAACACTATTAGTATACTGTAAGATTTAACTAGCTAGTATGAACTCATGATTACACGGTATGAGATCTTAACTGAATAATAATATGGGATGAGTAATCATATTGTCCCGACAGACACACCACAGTCAATGTTTGAGGATCCATCTAAAGGATCAAAAACAACACAATATCTGCGTAAAATTGAAGAACATGCATTAGAAAAAATGTTGACGCATTAAGAAACACAAGAGGAGAGAAAAATCAGCCAAAACCTTCCATGCATAGATGGCTCTACAAATGTAGCTTCTTCATCCTCTTCCGAGACAAGAATGCACTAGAAAAAAAAAATTATCTTTAAAAGTTGATAATTCGTTAAGGTGCTTCGTAGTAGTTGACGTAGTAACTGTTGACAATTTACTACAAATTTATTGCATTTACAAGTTATGTGAAGTATAAAAGAATACGTGGAAAATGCTTACTGTACGTCCACTGCTGACTAGGGCCTTGACAAAAACTTCATTGGAGAGTACATCTAGTTTCTTTTGTTCTTCACCCTGAAAATGAAACTACATAATAATCACGTTAAAAAAATGTATCAACATATAAAACTTGAAGAAAAAGTAGAAAAGGACCGGAAATGTACAAATTATGAAAATTTTCATTGATTTAAGAGAGAACAGACCTGAACATTTGTCTCTCCTGCAAGTCCAATGAGTTTTGCTAGACCTGTCTGAGAAGCCAATCGTTTATGGGTGTAAGTATCCAGAAAAATATAATCAAAACTTGTTTCCATAAACTGAAAGACAAAAGACCTTGTTGACAGCCGTGCAGACAAATTTGCAGCCAAGAACTATGTGATATAGCAACAGGGTAAAATCACCGTGAACCTCAGGGTACTTAGAGTGCTCGTTAAGAACGTGGCGAGTGACTGTCATTAAATCTGTCCTCTGTGCTTCGGCTGCATGATCCATCGAAGCCCTCAATCTTTTTCAGTATGAATTCCAATGCACTTATACTAGATATATATACAGTGGTGGTCAGTGCATTAAAGAAAAAGAATGAAAAGGGAATATGGGACCTTATTAAGGCATGGGATTCTAAGGTTCACAGAAAAGGATATATATTCCACATCTCCGCGAGACGACTTGAAGAGAAATCTGCTTTAGGAAGGAAATAGAGAGAACTAAAATTTGAACCCACAAGCATATCTTATAAAGCTTTTGTATGGCAATATTTGCCATACGTATACTCAAAAAGAATAAAAACAATGCTTTCTTCAACTGTCTGCATAATCCATATGTTTCATTATCCTCTTGATAGAAAGTACCACTGAAATTGTTGAGGCCTATTGTACTTTATACTACTCTTCCTGTTTACTAGTTTTCTATACTTATTTTAAAGGGCTGAGGGGTTGTTTCAAGTCTCTAGTTTAAATTGCTTTAGGACACCCCCCCCCCCCCCCCCGATACTTCCAAGTTTGGGTGTCTAAAATTGCAATGCAAGTTCAAAAATATTAAATTCCAAGCTTCCTTCTCAATCAAGGGCATTATGAAATCCACGTATCAACCAAATTAAGCAATGGAATTCATGAATTTACATATGCACATGAAAAGCACTAGAACACATCCAAATGCTCTGATAGGTCGATAAGATATTATACCAGTACCACCACTTTAGATGCTCGCAAGAGGGTAATAATATTACCCGCAAGTGACACCATAACAATCAGATATATACCCACAAACATCCATCATCTTTGCATAGGAACCCAATGAAGAAAAAATATATATAGGCTAATGGTCTAATTAAGCAGAATTGTTAAACCACATCATACTGGAGAGAAATGTTCACAAGCACAAATTTCATTCTGATAATTTATCAATCAAACTGGGTCTGATATCTGATATCAAATTACTAGTACAATATATATCAGCAAAAACAACCCAAAATGCAGGGAAGAAAAGGTGGCGAAGGGGGAGAAGAAAGAGAATAAAACAACCTTTCTCTCCAAAAATAGAAGACCCAAAACTGCCATTCCCCATTAATAACAAACTGACTAACAAGTAACCAGGATACACCCTAAAATCCAATTCCATCCTTCATCACCAGTGGTGGCTCAACTCCTAAGAGTCTAAGACCAATCAGAGTTCACTTATAACCTCAAGCATTCAATTAGCAATCTCCCTTCTCTGGGGCTAGCCCAAGTTCCAAATTCAACTATGGTAAACTCGCATACGACATAGATCCTGGCAAAGAAGACAACAAGGAAACAGCCAATCTCTTCTTTATCCAGCTTAGAAGCATTTCCGATGAACAATTGATGGACCCGATTCATCATATTCACCCTTGGATATCCACATCTGCCACAATTAAAAGAACATAAGCAACGCAACCTAAATAAATTTGCATTTTTTTCATTAACTAAAGCTATTTGCATATTAATCAGTAAGTTTATCGATATCCCCATTAGGTTAGAGTCTAAATTTTTCTGTAATTTTTCTTTTTCAATGTGAGCAACCAACCAGAAAATAATTGTAGTCACACACAAAAGACCATTACCTGCTGGAAGGTGCTGAGAGAAGCTAAGATTGATCCTCCAATCCAAACACTGTACTTTCTCTCGGGAGGGGCCACCACTTTGATCTTCATGCTACTGGGAGCAAGGGCAGTAATTTCTTTGCTCATACGATCAGCGATACCAGGGAACATGGTTGATCCACCACTAAGGACAATATTACCATAGAGATCCTTCCTGATATCAACGTCGCACTTCATAATGGAGTTGTAGGTAGTTTCATGGATTCCAGCAGATTCCATTCCAATCATTGATGGCTGGAATAGGACTTCTGGACAGCGGAATCTCTCAGCTCCAATGGTGATCACCTGCCCATCTGGCAACTCATAGTTTTTCTCTACAGCAGAGCTGCTCTTGGCGGTCTCCAATTCTTGCTCATAGTCAAGAGCAACGTAAGCAAGTTTCTCCTTCATATCTCGAACAATTTCCCGCTCAGCAGTTGTAGTGAACATATATCCTCTCTCAGTTAGGATCTTCATCAAGCTATCTGTAAGATCACGACCAGCAAGGTCCAACCGAAGGATTGCATGGGGAAGGGCATAGCCTTCATAAATTGGCACTGTGTGGCTAACACCATCACCAGAATCCAAAACAATACCTTTTCAAACAACCATTATCCAGTTAATAGGAAGAATAGACAGATATAAGAAATGTATATGAAGCCCAGATATTCTGTGCTCATATAATTAGAAAACAAAAGTACCGAGAGCAATCATGCCCAAATCAACAATTCACCAAGTCATTCCCAAGTTAATTAGTTCGCCATTTATTCTTGGGAATTATTATTTCCTCAAATGAATTTGTTAGTTACAAGGTCCTTTCTCACGGGTGTGGCACCCACTTACTTTTTCATTAGAGAGTGGATCTTGTGAAACTAACAATTTTACTTATGGAAATAACAATATATATATATATATATGTGTGTGTGTGTGTGTGTGTGTGATAATATGGTGACCTGTATAAACTCATCCTATAGCTTATAGGCCCTTAAACACCCCCACCCCCACCCAAAAAAGTAAATAAAAGTCCTTCACTTCAATAATAATGGTAGTACTTAGCAATGAATTTCCTAATTTCACCATTGATGACCCTAAATGAGAGAGAACATTTTGTGACCGTCGTCGATTAGTCATGAACGACCTCATTGAGTTCTGTTGAAAGCTCACTCCTGAATAATCTCAATAGTTATTTTGAGAAAATAATTCTAAAAACTGAAACACCATAAAGGACAAACCTGTTGTACGGCCACTAGCGTAAAGAGACAGCACAGCTTGGATAGCAACATACATGGCAGGCACATTGAAGGTCTCAAACATGATTTGGGTCATCTTCTCTCTATTTGCCTTTGGGTTCAGTGGTGCTTCTGTAAGTAATACTGGGTGCTCTTCAGGGGCTACACGCAGCTCATTGTAGAAAGTATGATGCCAGATCTTCTCCATGTCATCCCAATTGCTAACTATTCCATGTTCAATTGGATATTTCAAGGTAAGGATACCTCTTTTTGACTGTGCTTCATCGCCAACATAGGCATCCTTCTGACCCATTCCAACCATCACACCAGTATGTCGAGGTCGGCCAACAATACTGGGGAACACAGCCCTAGGAGCATCATCCCCGGCAAATCCAGCCTGCATACCAAAATTCAAGGATATAGTTCAAGTAAACATTTGCTTTCTTGAAGCAAAGGAGACCTGCTACGGGAGACTTAGGCTTAAACATGTAAATGAAATCATTTTTGTTGTTTAATATACCAACTGAAAGTGGAAGAAAATCTTGAGTGACTGCAAAATATAAACATCACTGCACGGACATTTGAATGACTAAAAGAGCATCATTTGGTAAACTCCCAAATTCAAATTTAAACCTGTTCATTGAGAAGGAAAAACAGGCCTACGGCCTTCAATAGAATAACTTATTCTACTAACCTTAACCATTCCAGTTCCATTGTCGCACACAAGGGGTTGAATATCGTCAGCGTCAGCCATTGTTTATAACCTTTCAAGAGGAACAATTAAGTTGAGAATTAGGTATATGGTCCGAATTAACAGGTTAAACATGAACTTATAACAATGAAACAAATTTCTTTTATAACCATAAATGCATATGTATTGCTGGTATACAAACAAATTATAATCGCTCAAAGGTATGACATCAAACTTGTAAAAAGAAAAAAGACAAACATATTTCTGAATCATCATTAAAAGAAACATTTATATAGTATGGATCACAACTTTCCGTTCACCAATGCAAAATTCACTAATGTTTTTTGCTTTTAGCTACAAATTCAAATCTGCTTAGCAAAATATCCTTTCGCTAAACCACAAGCAAATGTTTTTTACTTTCTTGCATCAATTTAAAATCTTTCTTTCCCAACCATCACCATCAATACTACCAAGTAATTCTTCTTCACTGATGGCTATTGATCGACAACGTATAATTCCAATTTGTCATTTTATCTCCGTTGGCATTTCAAAATTACTTTTCCCTTCTCTCAAATGTGCTTATTTCTAAATCCTTTCAAACTAAATACATATTAGTGTGAAAATATGTGGAACATACAGATCACAAACAGGTGCAATCAATTTGGTCGGCTAATTATCCCAAACAAGAAAATATAATTCAAAATCCAGCAAATAAAATGAAAAATCAAATCTTTTTACAAATTTCGTCGTAAATTCTTGCCAACCAGAGGCGGAGCCAAGGGGGGGCACGGGTGGGCGGCCGCCCCCCCCCCCGCCGGAAAATTTTCGGTGTATATTATACCTCCTTTCCCACACCATTCTCTCCGCCGCCCCCCCCCCTCGCCGGTGTCCGCCCCCCCTTCGGTCCATCCTGGCTCCGCCACTGTTGCCAACTAAACAGTAACAGTCCACTCATTTCAAGCAGATCGAGACTTACAAACTGATTTGTAGTGAACATATATCCTCTCTCAGTTAGGATCTTCATCAAGCTATCTGTAAGATCACGACCAGCAAGGTCCAACCGAAGGATTGCATGGGGAAGGGCATAGCCTTCATAAATTGGCACTGTGTGGCTAACACCATCACCAGAATCCAAAACAATACCTTTTCAAACAACCATTATCCAGTTAATAGGAAGAATAGACAGATATACGAAATGTATATGAAGCCCAGATATTCTGTGCTCATATAATTAGAAAACAAAAGTACCGAGAGCAATCATGCCCAAATCAACAATTCACCAAGTCATTCCCAAGTTAATTAGTTCGCCATTTATTCTTGGGAATTATTATTTCCTCAAATGAATTTGTTAGTTACAAGGTCCTTTCTCACGGGTGTGGCACCCACTTACTTTTTCATTAGAGTGGATCTTGTGAAACTAACAATTTTACATATGGAAATAACAATATATATATATATATATATATGTGTGTGTGTGTGTGTGTGTGTGATAATATGGTGACCTGTATAAACTCATCCTATAGCTTATAGGCCCTTAAACACCCCCACCCCCACCCCCACCTAAACCCAAACCCAAAAAAGTAAATAAAAGTCCTTCACTTCAATAATAATGGTAGTACTTAGCAATGAATTTCCTAATTTCACCATTGATGACCCTAAATGAGAAAGAACATTTTGTGACCGTCGTCGATTAGTCATGAACGACCTCATTGAGTTCTGTTGAAAGCTCACTCCTGAATAATCTCAATAGTTATTTTGAGAAAATAATTCTAAAAACTGAAACACCATAAAGGACAAACCTGTTGTACGGCCACTAGCGTAAAGAGACAGCACAGCTTGGATAGCAACATACATGGCAGGCACATTGAAGGTCTCAAACATGATTTGGGTCATCTTCTCTCTATTTGCCTTTGGGTTCAGTGGTGCTTCTGTAAGTAATACTGGGTGCTCTTCAGGGGCTACACGCAGCTCATTGTAGAAAGTATGATGCCAGATCTTCTCCATGTCATCCCAATTGCTAACTATTCCATGTTCAATTGGATATTTCAAGGTAAGGATACCTCTTTTTGACTGTGCTTCATCGCCAACATGGGCATCCTTCTGACCCATTCCAACCATCACACCAGTATGTCGAGGTCGGCCAACAATACTGGGGAACACAGCCCTAGGAGCATCATCCCCGGCAAATCCAGCCTGCATACCAAAATTTAAGGATATAGTTCAAGTAAACATTTGCTTTCTTGAAGCAAAGGAGACCTGCTACGGGAGACTTAGGCTTAAACATGTAAATGAAATCATTTTTGTTGTTTAATATACCAACTGAAAGTGGAAGAAAATCTTGAGTGACTGCAAAATATAAACATCACTGCACGGACATTTGAATGACTAAAAGAGCATCATTTGGTAAACTCCCAAATTCAAATTTAAACCTGTTCATTGAGAAGGAAAAACAGGCCTACGGCCTTCAATAGAATAACTTATTCTACTAACCTTAACCATTCCAGTTCCATTGTCGCACACAAGGGGTTGAATATCGTCAGCGTCAGCCATTGTTTATAACCTTTCAAGAGGAACAATTAAGTTGAGAATTAGGTATATGGTCCGAATTAACAGGTTAAACATGAACTTATAACAATGAAACAAATTTCTTTTATAACCATAAATGCATATGTATTGCTGGTATACAAACAAATTATAATCGCTCAAAGGTATGACATCAAACTTGTAAAAAGAAAAAAGACAAACATATTTCTGAATCATCATTAAAAGAAACATTTATATAGTATGGATCACAACTTTCCGTTCACCAATGCAAAATTCACTAATGTTTTTTGCTTTTAGCTACAAATTCAAATCTGCTTAGCAAAATATCCTTTCGCTAAACCACAAGCAAATGTTTTTTACTTTCTTGCATCAATTTAAAATCTTTCTTTCCCAACCATCACCATCAATACTACCAAGTAATTCTTCTTCACTGATGGCTATTGATCGACAACGTATAATTCCAATTTGTCATTTTATCTCCGTTGGCATTTCAAAATTACTTTTCCCTTCTCTCAAATGTGCTTATTTCTAAATCCTTTCAAACTAAATACATATTAGTGTGAAAATATGTGGAACATACAGATCACAAACAGGTGCAATCAATTTGGTCGGCTAATTATCCCAAACAAGAAAATATAATTCAAAATCCAGCAAATAAAATGAAAAATCAAATCTTTTTACAAATTTCGTCGTAAATTCTTGCCAACCAGAGGCGGAGCCAAGGGGGGGCACGGGTGGGCGGCCGCCCCCCCCCCCCGCCGGAAAATTTTCGGTGTATATTATACCTCCTTTCCCACACCATTCTCTCCGCCGCCCCCCCCCCTCGCCGGTGTCCGCCCCCCCTTCGGTCCATCCTGGCTCCGCCACTGTTGCCAACTAAACAGTAACAGTCCACTCATTTCAAGCAGATCGAGACTTACAAACTGATTTGTAGTGAACATATATCCTCTCTCAGTTAGGATCTTCATCAAGCTATCTGTAAGATCACGACCAGCAAGGTCCAACCGAAGGATTGCATGGGGAAGGGCATAGCCTTCATAAATTGGCACTGTGTGGCTAACACCATCACCAGAATCCAAAACAATACCTTTTCAAACAACCATTATCCAGTTAATAGGAAGAATAGACAGATATACGAAATGTATATGAAGCCCAGATATTCTGTGCTCATATAATTAGAAAACAAAAGTACCGAGAGCAATCATGCCCAAATCAACAATTCACCAAGTCATTCCCAAGTTAATTAGTTCGCCATTTATTCTTGGGAATTATTATTTCCTCAAATGAATTTGTTAGTTACAAGGTCCTTTCTCACGGGTGTGGCACCCACTTACTTTTTCATTAGAGTGGATCTTGTGAAACTAACAATTTTACATATGGAAATAACAATATATATATATATATATATATATGTGTGTGTGTGTGTGTGTGTGTGATAATATGGTGACCTGTATAAACTCATCCTATAGCTTATAGGCCCTTAAACACCCCCACCCCCACCCCCACCTAAACCCAAACCCAAAAAAGTAAATAAAAGTCCTTCACTTCAATAATAATGGTAGTACTTAGCAATGAATTTCCTAATTTCACCATTGATGACCCTAAATGAGAAAGAACATTTTGTGACCGTCGTCGATTAGTCATGAACGACCTCATTGAGTTCTGTTGAAAGCTCACTCCTGAATAATCTCAATAGTTATTTTGAGAAAATAATTCTAAAAACTGAAACACCATAAAGGACAAACCTGTTGTACGGCCACTAGCGTAAAGAGACAGCACAGCTTGGATAGCAACATACATGGCAGGCACATTGAAGGTCTCAAACATGATTTGGGTCATCTTCTCTCTATTTGCCTTTGGGTTCAGTGGTGCTTCTGTAAGTAATACTGGGTGCTCTTCAGGGGCTACACGCAGCTCATTGTAGAAAGTATGATGCCAGATCTTCTCCATGTCATCCCAATTGCTAACTATTCCATGTTCAATTGGATATTTCAAGGTAAGGATACCTCTTTTTGACTGTGCTTCATCGCCAACATGGGCATCCTTCTGACCCATTCCAACCATCACACCAGTATGTCGAGGTCGGCCAACAATACTGGGGAACACAGCCCTAGGAGCATCATCCCCGGCAAATCCAGCCTGCATACCAAAATTTAAGGATATAGTTCAAGTAAACATTTGCTTTCTTGAAGCAAAGGAGACCTGCTACGGGAGACTTAGGCTTAAACATGTAAATGAAATCATTTTTGTTGTTTAATATACCAACTGAAAGTGGAAGAAAATCTTGAGTGACTGCAAAATATAAACATCACTGCACGGACATTTGAATGACTAAAAGAGCATCATTTGGTAAACTCCCAAATTCAAATTTAAACCTGTTCATTGAGAAGGAAAAACAGGCCTACGGCCTTCAATAGAATAACTTATTCTACTAACCTTAACCATTCCAGTTCCATTGTCGCACACAAGGGGTTGAATATCGTCAGCGTCAGCCATTGTTTATAACCTTTCAAGAGGAACAATTAAGTTGAGAATTAGGTATATGGTCCGAATTAACAGGTTAAACATGAACTTATAACAATGAAACAAATTTCTTTTATAACCATAAATGCATATGTATTGCTGGTATACAAACAAATTATAATCGCTCAAAGGTATGACATCAAACTTGTAAAAAGAAAAAAGACAAACATATTTCTGAATCATCATTAAAAGAAACATTTATATAGTATGGATCACAACTTTCCGTTCACCAATGCAAAATTCACTAATGTTTTTTGCTTTTAGCTACAAATTCTAATCTGCTTAGCGAAATATCCTTTCGCTAAACCACAAACAAATGTTTTTTACTTTCTTGCATCAATTTAAAATCTTTCTTTCCGAACCATCACCATCAATACTACCAAGTAATTCTTCTTCACTGATGGCTATTGATCGACAACGTATAATTCCAATTTGTCATTTTATCTCCATTGGCATTTCAAAATTACTTTTCCCTTCTCACAAATGTGCTTATTTCTAAATCCTTTCAAACTAAATACATATTAGTGTGAAAATATGTGGAACATACAGATCACAAACAGGTGCAATCAATTTGGTCGGCTAATTATCCCAAACAAGAAAATATAATTCAAAATCCAGCAAATAAAATGAAAAATCAAATCTTTTTACAAATTTCGTCTTAAATTCTTGCCAACTAAACAGTAACAGTCCACTCATTTCAAGCAGATCGAGATTTACAAACATATAACTATACATACAAAACTACAAATACATAGTTCTATCAATCTAAAATAAATTACCGACAGATAAGAAAAACTAGATAAAAAGACAACCAATAAACAGATGAACACTTTCCCAGAATCAAGTATCTCATAGGTAAAGAGAGAGATTGTAGCATACCTGCTATGTAATGAGAGGGTGAAAGAATCTGACGGGCGATGGCAAAGCTCACTTTTTCAGTTTTTCCGCATTAAGGAGATGTTGTAGTATATATATGACTTGTGACTACTAGTGGCTAAATGAAAGTGAAATTCAAATTAAATGAAGTTTAAATTTAGGTACGCCTTTTTATGTTATGACCTGTTTGGTAGCTGAGAAAAAGGCATGTACATGGAGAAGGAATCTTTAGGATTTGGCTTTGATTAGTAATGGCAATTTCCCTCCCTCAATGGGACCCCCCTAAAAATTTAAGGGTTCTCTTAACATGTGCCCTTAGGGCATATATTAAGCACACACAGTTCAAGATAATATTTTTTTGAACTGTATGAATATTCTCTTAATTTCTGTATTTACACCAAATTCAAGAGAATATGCACCTAATTCAAATGAATATTCTCTTGAATTGTGTGCTTAGCACGTGCCCTAAAGCACATGTTAAGAAATTCCAAAATTTAATACTCCACTTACTACTATAACATATAACATAGACAATTTAGTGCGTTTAAAAATTCAAAAAAAAAAAATCTATTATTAAATTTATCACATTATCTTTAATGTAGTGTGTTTGAACCCTAAATATAATATTTATAAATTAAATTAATTGCATTTGACATCAACAACTAATAGATAAAGAGTAATATTACAGACACAAATTATTCTACAAATATTTTATAGACTGCTGATGTGGCATACTTCACCTCAACATATTGATCAACAAATTGCTTCAACGTAGTCTTCGGCCCCACATAATATACTGAGGTGGAGTATGTCACATCAACAGTTTATAAAATATTTATAAAATAGTTTGTGTGTGTAACATTATTCGTAAATAAATAGTATAATTTTAAAATGCGTTTAAAATTTCAAACGCATCAAACTCACTAACCAAACAAATACTAAAAGTAACTTTTTTGGGACACAGTATTTGCAATTCAAACACAATGCACAAATTAAATAGCATCTGAGACACAGTATTTACAATTCAAACACAATGCACAAATGATGTCCAAACACATGCTCCAAACCCTAATAACTAAATAAATCATGAGTTTTTAGACTATACTATCATCTAATTGTAATAAATTTCTATCCATATCTTTTTCTTTTCTTTTCTTTTTTTTTTAAAAAATTGTTTAAATTTCATTCCTTTTTTCTATACCGATGATATTGTTGTCATGTCTAACTTTGTTTATATGTCTATATAGAGAGATTAGAGACGGTAGCCATAATAAGCCTCTAACATGGATTGTCTAGAAGCAATCTTTTAATGGAAGTCCTTTGTTTGATGGAATCCATCAAATCAAATTAAAAAAAAAAAGATAATTGAGAGCCGTCCATATCCTAAAAAAAGAATACTCCAACATAATAGGGGGTGGGGCGGCTGTATTGAGCTGGCGGCATGAAGGGAAGCTGTGTTGTCATGCTGAGTGCCGACCATGTCTTGGAAAACTTTGCTTCTTACGAGTTGGATTGGCCCACCCCACCCCACGCTTTGGACTCCATTTGGAGGTGGAATTAGTGCTGATTTAGACTTCTTCTTTGTTCATAAAACTTTTACTAAAACAAATATTTAAAATAGTTTTGATATTTTTACATTGTTTATTCGAATGGATCCACTGTCATGTGAGGAAGAATCATGTAAAAATATCAAAAATACATGAGAAAATATCAATTCCATTTATTTTATTTTTTGGTGCAAAGGAGAGCAAAGCATAGACTAAATATTGGTGAAAGTTGAACATATTATTTGAAAGTATTTTGTTAAATTATTATTTTTTAAAATGATAAAATTAAACGATAAAAAAATAAAATAATACTACTATCACATAAAAAAAATTAACATAATGCTCACACATACATACATATTTATGGACCCCACATGTCACGTGGAGCCCATAATATATATGTGTATATATGTGAGCATTATGCGAACGTTTTTTATGTGATAGCAGCATTATTGCAAAAAAAAAATCATGGCGGCTACTGGCTACAACGGAAATAGTGCACATTCTATGCAATACATTAGAGAACTAATATTGGACCATAGGTCCACAGCTATAAAATTGAACCACGATAATGCATAGGGTTCTTTACAATAGTATACAACAATTAGTAAATAATTACAAGAATAGTGCATCAATAAAATATTTATAATAATAGTGTAATAATATACAATAATATCAATAATAGTGCAGTACACGTCATATTATCCAACCCAACAAAAATAGAAAACCCTTAATTCAAGGAGAAAACTACTCCACTGTGTGGAGCAGTTACAAACTAACCCAAACATTCAAAAAATACGTCAATAAAGAAAGAATCCATGGAAGAAAGAATAGAAAACTTCATAGATCAGTAAAATCTGTATCAAAGGAACAATCGAGAAGAAGCATAATCATTAATACAAAAGAAGCCGAATACGAAACCAGAAAAAAGCAAAAACAGAGCAGCCGAAAATCGACATGCACGAACCAATCAAAGGTTTCCGAAACACAATCAAAAAATTGAGTCTGAGACTGCAAACTGAATTCGGAGAGTGACTACAAAAGGTAACCAAACGTTTATACCAAGGTAACCAAACCTTTATATCAAGGTAACCAATTTACCTCCACACCTGCAATAAGAATTGGTTACCTTGGTATGAAAGTTTGGCAACCAACTATATGAAGGTTTGGCTACCAACTGCATTACATTCAAAATTAAAATTCGGTTACCTTGGAATGAAGGGTTGGTTACCTTGGTATGAATAATTGGTAACCAACTGCATGAAATTTGGTTACCAACTGCATCACATTCAAAATAAAATTGGTAACCTTGGTATGACTGTGTTGGTTACCAACGTATGAGGTTTGGTTACCGGTGGAGTTGGAGAATGTACCGGTGGTGGAGGGAAAGCAACGGGTGGTGGAGGAGCCTCCACCGCGGCCAGTGGCGGGGCCTCCACCGACGGCCACCTTGGATCGATTTAGGGGAGGAGGAGAAAGGGGGGCGAGAGGAGGCGGAGGAAGAGGAGGGGGAGGGGGACGGGGAAGGGGATGGGGTGGGGTGTGGCGGGGGCGGGAGGAGGAGAAGGTGGGGGGGGGGGAGGAGGGGATGGCAGTGGGAGGCGGAGGGAGGTAGTGGGGCGTGGGCGGTGGGAGGAGAAGGGAGGCGGAAGAAGGGGAAGGAGAGGATATGGAATATTAATTACTTAATTTAATAAGTAAATTAATACTAATCCCCTAAATTAAGGAATTCTAATTGCATACTAATTCCCTAAATTAAGGAATCCTAATTGCACTAATATTGTAAATAAATATAGAAAGTGTATTAATTGTGTAAATATTTTATGAGTGCACTATTGTAGTAATTATTTTAAAAAATGTAATAGAATATGTAATTGTCCGTAATGCATATAGGCAAAAACCCAATCCAAACCACTGCCAGCCCAGAAGGCCCATCATAACCCAAAACAAGTGAAGGGGTGCATCATGCGCACCCCGTGCAAGTTAATTTAGCCCCCAAGCGGCCAGCCAGCCAGCCAGCCACCAGGCACTTTGAGAAGACCAGAAATAAAGCTCTCCTTCCTTTTGCTGTGCAGGTTCAGAGCAATACTGCGGCGGCTCAATCTCAACCCCCATTAATCAAGGTACAATCTTTTTCTCTCTTCTCACTTATTTTAGCTCCGCTGATATTTCTTACTATTTTGAATTTCTTTAAATCTTGTGATCTATCATATATTCGATCGATCTGTAATCTTAGGGACGCATATAGATATATAAAACTGGAAATTTTTGGTTTTGATTGTTTTTTTATATGTATTAATGCATATGCAGGTGAATTTCAGAAGCGCCGATTTTTAGTGACTTCTTCATTTCCAATGTAAGTTTTACCTTTTTTTTAATTGAGGTGTATACCTATAATATAGGTATTAAATGTATGTGATTTTTATTGTTATTTTTTTAACTTGCATTATCAATGCTAGACTATGGTCATGCTTAATTTATTTATAAAATAAAAAAAAGAAGAAAAGAATGTCATGTTTAATAGCTAATAAAAATGCCCTGAAGTTCATAAAATACTTGTTTGGGCCAATAGCGTGTTTACTTTAATATTGGATAACGGCCAACAGTTGTTCTGGGTGAAGTTTAGAGGTTAGAAGTATAATGAGGGTTCACTTAAAGTGTGAGTTAACTTTCAAATCAATGCACCAAATCAAAATGTCGCTTTATTTAAATAAGCTGTGAATATTGCCCATTTATTATTATTTAGAGATTTGATTCTTAAGTGGAAATTCATTGTTGGATGGGAGGGAGTGTGATCTAAATGAGAAATGATCCAATCTTCCAATGTACAGTGCTAAGATTTATGATGGTACTTTACAAGTAAAAAGCTGCCTGTTGTTTAGTCATTGTAATTATTTAATAATGATAAGTATCTGAACTCTGGAGGGCCTATTTTGATGAAGGCCTTTTGTTTATCGGGACTTTGGCATTCCGTGAGTGGAAAAATCCTGTTTTGATCAACTCCTTGTCATGATATGAGGGTTGGGACTCGTGTGTTGTCATCATTGTTTATTTGAACTTTCACTCTTTCAGACTTATCTTAATCTTTTCTCTTATTTACTTAAGTTTGTTTTGTTAGTAGAAATATTTGTTTATAGTTGCTCATCTAGGGCTGCAACCTAGGTATGGGCAAAATATAAAGAAGCAGGGAAAGGGTATAAAGAACCTTTGTGAAACCCAAACTCAATAAGCTTGATTTCTGTGTCTTCAAATTATGTCCTCAACGACGTGCAATTCATTTTTTTTTGGTCCAAAGCACCATATTATCCCAAGAGTGATGCACTTCAGATTTCTTTTAACTGCTTTGGTATAACAGACACATCTGAATCATCTAGAAAATGTCAATAGGATAGGATCTTTTGCTCCCTTTTGGCTGTCACATGATGGATAAAATGATAGTTTGCTATCTTAACTCCTTCATAGTGCCTACAACATTGAGTTTGAAGCATTTTTCCCATCTGTGCGCAATCTTCTCGAAATACTGCTTCTTTAACCGCTTCTGGAGACTGCCTCTGAATACATGCAAAAAGATACTGGATTGAACTTTATGTCTAATATGGTCCACCCTTGCCCCAGCTTATAACTCCTATCTTCCTTCCACTAATTTCTAGAGTAATTTGTGACTTCTAAGAGCTGTTGGCAGCTGTTTTTGGAATAAAATTAACATCAAAATGGAGCATGAGAACTCATCAAGGTTCACCGTTTATGTTTCTGGCAGAATAGTCAATAGTGTTACCTTTATGCGGAAAGCTGACATGCTGTCTCAGACCAAACAGCCGAAAGTTTGAGATTGCTGCACTGATAAATCTGGGCTATGTTCCGTGACATTTTTTCTTTCTCATATGTCAAAAGCTAGTAACCAGTGCTAGAATTATATGCCAGGATGCATATTCCAGGGACCTATCTTCTTTCTAGAGTTATTACAGTCTGTACATTTTTATTTATTAAAAGTATGCTCTATCTGTTAAAGTGCTAATAATGAACTTACTTTTTCCTCTATTTAGGGCAGACGAGGATCCAGTTGATCAGAAGAAGTACATGGAAGATTCATGCAAGCCCAAGTGTGTCAAACCTTTGCTCGACTACCAGGTGATTCTCACACACATGAATTTCAGTTTTTCATTACTTGCATCTGCCTCAACCTTATAGTTATTCCCTGTTACCATGCATTGTTTCCCTTGTACACAACAATATGCTAGTCGAAATTAGTTTATACTTGGGACTTAGGAGTGATGATTCTGGGAACATGGTTCTGGAACATCAGGACTACATGGTTCTGATTCTTTGAGTTAGTTTTATGTTTCATAATTAGAGTTATGGACCGAGATTTGGAGAGTTTTTTCCTGGCCATAAGAGTCGGAATAAAGAGAACAATTTTAGAGATTGGCCACATTTCCAGCTTCTGTTCTTAGTCCTGTACATCCCTTGTGCCACCAAGTCAATTGTTTATTTGACTAGCTAAAACTAATGAGGGGTTGCAGGTTCAGGGTGAGGGAGAAAACAAGCAGTGGCTTGTTGTCTAATGAGAACAAGGACACCAATTTTGTATTCAAGAGTCAAGACAATTTACTTTAAAGTTCTTATTTTCTTGTATGCTTCAAGGAAGTTGAGTCACCCTAAGATTTATTGATCATCTGAAGGATTTGTTCAGTGGCATCAACCTATATCTGCTAATGTTTCTGCTCTAGTATGTGTTGTGCAGAGTGTGCTGTGCACCCCTGAGCTTTAGTGCTTGTCCTTTTCTTTTATATCAGTATGTCCATATATTTTTGGGTGTGTGCAGATGATTTTGTTTACAATACATGAGCCAAACTCATATATATATATTGGAGCAAATGAGTCGAGAACTCAAGATTGAGTATTTGGGCAGTTTTAGTTTAAGCATAAACTAAACTTGACTTAATACGATCCTCATGATTGAGCTCTACTGCTCTAGTTTCCTCATTGAACTTGGTACTCCTATTTCTAGGAGTTTTTGAGTTTCTTTTTGATGCATAGAGGGGCTTGTAGATTGACCAAGTTGTCGTATATTTTCTACCCAAATCCTGCACAAGCCAGTTCCACTAATTAAAGTAGCACATATCATTTTTATGTACATGTTGCATGGTAACGTTGATGATAAATCGGAAATAGCTTTACTTTTTAAAAAGATACTCTATTGGAACATCCCTGAAAAGACAGGAGCCTTTGAACTGGGACAGAGAGAAGTATCTATATCCTTTTTTCGGTATATAATTTTGTATGGATCTCTCAAGTTGCTGTTACTAATTTCAATTGGTTTCACTTTTGCAGGCGTGTGTAAAAAGGATTCAAGGTGACGAATCTGGGCACAAGCATTGCACTGGGCAATATTTTGATTATTGGCAATGTGTGGACAAATGTGTAAGTCAATATTATTTTTACTTCTGTCGGTCCCTTTGTGCTGTTTGAATAGGTGGTATTTGTTATATCAATGCTAATGTCAATCTACCGAATCTGGTACTAAAACTTGTTTGTTTTTTGAACACAGGTTGCACCTAAGCTATTTGCAAAACTGAAGTGATTGGAGAGAAGTTATATTAATATGTCTTCTTGCTCTTTTGTTTTCTAAAAGACGTTGCCATACGATTATCTTCGCTACAAACTAGCAATGCTTGTATTCCAGTTCCAGCTACATGGATTTGTTTTTTGAATTAGGGAAATATTGAGTTGTATTAATAAAAGAGGATATTGTGGGTTTTATGTTTGATTATCAAAAGTTGATTCTAATTGATAATAAGGTTTCTGAGTTCTCAAGAGCAGTTGTGAACCAAGTTTGTTATGTTATGATGGCCTTACCTGCCATATTTTGGATCGGATGAAGTATATGTTGGTAATCTAGGAAAGTTGGGTTTATTTGTTTTTTTTGGGGTGTGGAGTGTTTTGGGGGGGGGTGGGGGGGGGGGGGGGGGCGGTTAAAATATGGGGCCAAAGCCCAAAAGAAACAAAAAAAGAAAAAAAAAACTACACTGAAATGTTAGGCATACGAGTGTATCAAATAAGCATGTTATCATTATATTCGTTTCAAAATTCGAGGTACAGTATGACAAAATTTAAGAAAGAATAATTTTATTTTATATACATATATTCATAATATTGATACATTTCAATTTCTAATGTCATCGAAATGCAGATTCTAATGAGTATATAATGTGTCTCACATTGAAAAAATTATGTGAAAATAGTATTCCCCTATATATTCTTCTGAACAAACACGAGTAATTAGAAGACGAATCAAAGAAAAAGACATGAATTTCATTGACCCACGTACAAATTAAACAAATCATCAGTTAGTGAAGATTGTTAGTAAATTAACTCTATTCTTTCAGTGGAATTATTATTAATTGTAATTTTTTAACTAGAAAAAAATCAAGGAGAAAAAGGAAAAGAGTAAAAACACAAAAATTATTAAATAAAGTTTCAACCTAGGTCAGTCTAATATTCCTGCCCAACTTGAACTCTTCTTAATTACTTTTGTAAAAGTGATTAATTTTAAAATACTACATAATTAATTAGCCATTTGTTTATTCTTTTCCAAATACAATATTTACACTTCAAAATAATATATATTGAAAAAAAGGCTGAAGTTAACTTTGATCGATTGACCAATAAATTGTCGGCACGTATGTCGGGAGGTGATCGCACTCTGCATGTTCATACTGTATTGGTTAATTGACCAACTTACCATGAAGTTAACTTCATGATAATCGAATTCATATGTTGTGGGTATTCATTCTCTTTCATTCAGTACACTATGTTATTTACTGCCTAAATGTTAAATCTTGGGATTTGGTTATCATGAAGTTGGTCAATTGTCTCCATTTTCTTCTTTTAAAAACAAAACAAACTAATCATACAGATTTATTTTGGAGAAATTAAAATGTATTTAATGATTTTACATCACAATGAATGCCAAAATGCAAATAGACAACTCTGTTGCTTGTCTTAGTGGTTTAAATGAGAACTTGGGTCCAATCATAAATCTAGGTATCAAACTCTCATCTTTTATTGTTTTAATAATGTTTATCATTTAATTAATTAGGGTATTGATATTTTCACACACAAGTAAAATTTTATATTTTCACAAGTTTCTTCTCACACAAGGTGAGGCATATTTACTAGTCATGCGAGATAGATCTTGTATAAACTATAACTTTTACTTGTAGAATCGCTTTTAATTTTTTTGCCAATTTAATATTGTCATATTCTTTTCATTTAAATATTTAAAATTAAGTTTTGGTGTTTTTTTTTCTTTGGTAGACTGAAGTTTACAAGACCAACCTTGTGTTGAAGAAAATTATGACAATGACGAGAAGACTTAACATGGCAAAGCTACAAAGTTTTTATAACTTGTTTTTCTTACCTCTTTACTTGTATTAATGATTAAATATTTTAGGTATTAGGCCTTCGGGACACCTACATTTGTTTTGATTACAACCTTGTAGGTTTTGTTACTTGATTATTACATATTTAGTTGTGGAATATTATACAATTGGTTATTTATATAATATAATGTTTTATTTGATGTTAATTATAAGTTAATAAATAATTTTAAAAATATTTTTAATTTGCAGTGATTTGATTATTTAATAGAAGCATTGTCAAAGAAATTTTTTCTCGGTAAATTAAAAAAAATTGTAATTAGTGAAGGGAATCCAACCTTTCTAAAGTAAATATGTTCTTCACAAATTGTTATTTATGAAGGAAGACATTTTTACTAGTTATTTCAAAATGTTAATTGTGAGGAAATCATCTCCTCGCCAAACAAAAAAAATCCTTTACAATATAAATTTTTTGAAGAACATATTTTTCTAAATATATCATTCACAAAAAATATTTAGTCACTAACTTAACAAATGATACTTTTAGCGTGAATCTCTAATGCGAGGAATTGCACGAAGAAAAGTTTTTTTCACAATGAATCTCGTGAGTAATATACTATTTCTTGTGAAGGATTTGTCCTTCATTGTCGGCCTTTTTATTTGTAGTGAAAATCAGCCCCTACTGAGAAATATTTATAGATGTAGCCTCCATTTTCTTCTTTTGAATACAAAACAAACTAATTATGCAGATTTATTTTGGAGAAATTAAAAAGTATTTAATGATTTTACATCACAAATTCACAATATATGAATGCCAAAATGCAAATAGACCTTTCTTAAATTTCTAACAAAAAAAAAAAAGAAACTTCTTTACGTATATAACAGTTGTTTCCTATTTTAGTTCTTATGAGTAAATCAAGCATTTTACATAAGTCAATATTCGAATTACGTGTATTATTAAAATATCTATTTTTAATCTATCTTCTTAAGATATCAATTTAGTAGAAAATTTTAACAGCATAGGGTAAAAAATAGAAATAATAAAATGCAGACCCTAACACGTACGAAAAAAGCCATCCCCGTTGATCTTTTTTGGATTGTATTACAATTTTAGCTTCTCTCTACGTCTTTCTCTCTCTCTCTCTCCTCATTTCTTATATAGTTAAACAAATAATCAATCATTCATAGCTCGTGATAAGTCCCAACAAACAACAATTTCAGAAAGAAAAAAAAAGTTTCATTAATTTCAAGATTTCAAGTTCTCTAGTTTGTTAGGGTTTCACATTTGATAATTAATGTTTCCGTTTTGCTCAACTGGATTTGATGCATGTATGTTGGGATTGACTCATATTTCAGTGGATCATTGGTCACTATGACAGGGTAGTCACGGATCTCACTTCCTAGCTAGTGAGCCAGTGGCATGTCCTGCTAGTCGATGAGCGGACTGGAGTTGCAAGGGGGCAACATATATATATATATATATATATATATATATATATATTTGGCTTGTAAATTTATTAGTAACGCGATCTTAAATTTTGCTAATTGTGTATATATTAGGTCTCGTGTGATTTGAACTCATATTATTGTAATTAGGATTTTTTAGTTACTATAAAAATACTGTTTGGTGTGTGAATCATTATAGGAGGTGATCAAACAATCAAAATTAGCCACAATTCGGTGAACCTAAATATATAATGTGTTCTTAATTACTTTTTCGTTCTTCATCTATTAATTTTGTGTGAGATTGTGTCTATTATTCAACTTAAATCTAACAATGTAATTAAATTAATAAAATGGCATAAACCAGGCTGCTAACCCTTTTCACAGCATTTCACTTTTTCATGCATAGCACAAAATCTGTTTTTTAAAGTAAAATCTAGCATGTTTGAGCAGAATTTTAATTTTCATCCGAAAAAGATTAAATAAAGAAATTAAATAATACAATATATATATATATATATATATATATATATATATATATATATATATATATATATATATATATATAACTGTAACTTTAAAGTAGTGTAAACACGTACAGATTCCACATTCCTCTAAAACAAGACATATCACTAGCCACTAAAAGCTTAATGGCCATAAACATTTTCCCAATACTACACCTTATTTTTTTAATTAAAAAAACAAATAACATAAAAATCCAACTGTACACCTTTACAACTCCTTTATAAATAGCCACTCCATTTTGGCGTGTGTCCTCCACATTTCATCACCATATCCATATTCAATTCACAGTTTATACAAACATATATATATATATATATATATATATATATATATATATAAAAACTCTTCGCCTAGCTATATTTCTTTTTCTTCCCCATTTTCATATAATTTTAATTCTCAATATACATATGGCCTCTGTCATTAAAGTTCATGACCAACCCAACCAAGATCTTGAAGGACAAACCACAACAAATCCCGAAACAGTGGAAATTTTCGATTACTCGAAAAGAGCGCAGTGGCTTAGAGCCGCCGTGTTGGGAGCAAACGATGGTTTGCTCTCAACTGCATCACTGATGATGGGAGTTGGAGCCGTCCGGAAGGACAACAAAACGATGATCCTCACCGGAATCTCGGGTTTAGTTGCCGGAGCTTGCAGCATGGCCATCGGAGAATTTGTGTCGGTGTACTCGCAATACGACACAGAAATGGAACAGATTAAGAGGGAGGTCTTGCATGGGAATGTGGGAAAAGATGACTTGGATGCCATGAAAAAGAACTTGCCGAGTCCGGTGAGAGCCGCAGTGGCGTCGGCCTTAGCGTTCGCGTTAGGGGCCGTGGTGCCACTGCTGGCGGCGGCGTTTTTGATGGATTATCACGTGAGGTTGGTGGTGGTGATAGCAGCAGTGAGTTTTGCATTGTTAGGGTTTGGAGGGTTGAGTGCCGTGCTGGGGAAGACACCTATAGTAAAGTCTATATTTAGGGTTTTGGTTGGAGGATGGTTAGCTATGGGGATCACTTTTGGCTTAACCAAGTTGGTTGGTTCTACCGGATTGGGGTAACTTTTTGTATTGTTTTATGCATGTATACATGTTTTTTTGTTTTTTTCTTAAAACAGTTTTTCCACTTTTGTTAAAGCCTACAGGAGCTATATATATATATATATATATGTTTGTTTGTATATAGTCTCTTAATTTTCTTTGATATATAAAAGTTCATTTAGTGGTTGCCATGGAAAGCATATGTAGCAGCTCTCTCTTGGGGCACAATATATTTTCTTGGACATCAATGATCATAATGTTTGCCAAAAAAATAACACTAAATTGTAGAATTAAAACAGTAAGCGTACCAAAACGAGAGTCCAATTTCCCAGCTTTGCACTTCCAAGAATAAGAAAAAGGGTGACGACAATTTTAAAATACTCCCTCCATTTTAGAATACTAAAATATTTTCTTCAGCACACGTTCTTTTGTTCTTATTTTTTGGAATGGAACCGAGAGTATAAAAGTCTCAAAAACTGTCTACTTTACCTAGACAAAACATTGATAAATTGTGCATAAAATTAGACCGCATTTGTCTAATTACCTATATTATATTTTTCTTTAATATATATATATATAAGACCCTTAAATTGGGAGGGATTGAGTATATGGTAACCAGGAAAAGTTGTAAAGCTAGATATTGTAGGTAGTGGGAATCTACAATGATGCCAATTAACATATGGAATTATATAAAGATTTGAGCGAGTGCGCGGGTCAACTCATTGATATGTTTAGAATATTTTAATTTATCATGGTAATCTTAATTATTAGTTGTTAATTATCATGCCTAATTAAAGTTTTCTCCAAATACTACGTACCATCATCCCATTGGATTGATTGAAAAAGTGCTTATTGTTTTTGTTATTTCTACATCGATGTATAATTAATTCTCATGCTAAATTATATATCTCATGACATAGCTAGATCATCTTTTTTAATTGTTTTTATTTAAGAAATTAAGTTAATAGTATTCCTCTTAGATATATACAAGCTTATGTTCTTTAATTTGGGATTAAGATTATTTTTATTAATCTTGCTACAAGTATTACTTAGCTTTAAGCATCGTGCGTACACCATAAAGTTGTAATTTTTTAAAATTATTGGTAATTGTTCAAGTAATGATCATCAAAACTTCAAAAGTATTGTCACAAATTAAGTCTCCGTTTTATAAGTAAATAATTTTAGTACAATTTTGACAACAAATTCAAATCGATATAAAATACGTACGCGGATACATGAGATAAAAGAAATAACATATTATTGTTCTATTTTATCGCTTAAAATTAGTCGACATACATATAAATTATTTTTCAATGCCAAAAATGGCAAACCCATAGAGCGTCTCAAAAAACTACGTGGATACATGAGATAAATTGTTTTCGTAAAGTTGTTTAGTCCGATTTATTTTTGTTCAAATATATTTTTAATAAAGAAGAAAAGAGATTGCTAACGGGAGTGTGGCCTCCCCAAGAAAGCCATAGTATTATTTTATATTTTTATATGTACCTTGTCCCAATATTAGAAAAAAAAAATTTAAATTTTTTTTTTGGACTAAAGGCAGTACAGACACGTACAAAAAAGGAAAAGGAAAAAGAATAAAAGGGAAAGCAAAGGAAATGTGTGGATTTGGGATTCCAGAACAAAAGGTAATTGAAAGCCTAAAAAAGTTGGGATTATAACCCCAACAATTGGAGCAGTGGTTTAATTGAGACTCCCGAACGAGCAGACTCGGACATCATGAATTCGAATACCACCAATTCTAATTTGTCAAACCAATAAAATGAAAATAGAACCACAGGGACACGGGCCCAAGCCCGTATGACTAATCAAATTTGATAGTTAGAATCCTAAAAATCCGACAAAAATTCCTGGTATGCACCCTTTTCTTTTTCAAAGTGTCGATAAAAAAGCATCAATTCTGCGTATAATAAGCAAGGAGTCCATCCATCCAAAAGGAAGATTATGAATTTCGACATATATGCCAACTAGTAAAGCAGGCTACTTTCGGTTTTGAAAAGTTCTGGGAAATCTCCTTAATGTGCTTTTATGTTCTACGTGTGAAGAATGAACATGTTCCGTTGATCATATGCAAAATCGAATACTTTCCAAAATCATATTCCACTGATAATATGCAAAATGGTACCAACCAACTAATCTTGCTAAAATCTCAAAAGTAATCATAAACATATTCCGAGGAAGGTTTTAACTAACTTATCTTACTCGAATCTCAAATTTATTGTATACGTAATACCAATATCTTTATAAATTCCAAACCTGAGACCAGACATTGTACCATATTTTTCTAGAAAAGGCTAATGTAGAAAAGGACAGAGTCAGAATTTAAACAATTGAGGTCTTAGAACGAGCACCGAAGAATATAAATGTAAGAGCCTATGGAATGCATCTATTATTTAATACAAACTACTAGAGTTTTGATACTGACAAACAAACAACAAAAGCAAGTTGCTCTGAAAGCACTACTATCATTGTCACTTATGTAAACCACAAAGACAATTTTCCTTACCTAGGTCGGAAGCAACGCAAGGCGACTGAAGCGTCCCATTTTTATACCACAAAGCATGCTTCTCGATGAGTTCATTCAAGAAATTATCAAGTTTCTCAACAGTGATGTTGGGCATTACCACAACATGAGCAATGTTCCCCTGGCAAGCGAGCTGCCACTTGCGAATGAAGATCTCATCTTGTGGGCGCTCAAACACAACCGTGCTGCTGAGTTCATTCAGCATTACCCCAATCCCGGCATCTCTAAGACGATCCTTCAAGTAGTATGCATTCCTAAGGCATTTCTGGACTTCTTTCTGGAATCCCCGGTATCCCTTGCGGTTTAAGGTATACCAAAGGAAGATTGGAGCATGCCCATTGCGGCTACCCATGATAGTTGCATCTCTAGAAGCAAGGTACTCCACATTCCTTGAGAGAGCATTGATGTGCTCTAATCTTGTTATCTGGACACCACAAGGCATTGGGCAACCCACAAATTTGTGTCCCGACACACTGACGCTTCCGATGGCCTTTTTGAAAGAAACTTTTGGTGCCTGTCATCCGCTCAAGGATTTTAATTTCTTCATATAATACAATGATATACTCACCAACCACGCATGACCAATAATAATACTCCCTCCATCGTCCATCCCAAAATGAGAGTCTCAGTTAAACTTTTATTGCATGGTAAGATTTGCGAACGACACTGATTGAAACTTGCGACTTGGAATAAATTTCATAAAAAATTATGTCCACGTGTTGTTTGGCAACCTTAACATGCATGAAAAGTTTCAAGTGGGACTATCATTTTGGGAAAAAGTACCAATTTTAGTTTTTTGAATAAGGAAAGTTTTTTTGTTATGATTCCCGGTGTGTCTTGGAGTAAACCACGATAACTTTAACATTCCTCCCTCAATCTTACGTGATTTTTTTTTAAAAAATGAACAGGATAGCTAATAAAGGCATGCCTTCGAACTTGGAGATTTTAAGTTTTTAACTATTTGATAAAATCAAGCTGCACCTATACAAACATATTCGGAGCACTGGGAAGTTTTAAATCAAGAGCAACACATCAGCAGAAGGAGATGCATTGATCAGCTGATGGGCATTTTATGCATCCTATATGTGCACATAACAAAAGCAACATTTTGGAGAAGATCATATGCTGACCTAAAAAGTGCATACTTGTTTGCAAATTAAATGAAAACTTACGCGCTTGACAAAAGGCAGCATGAGACCAAACAGAGCTCCATCACAGTGGATATAGAACCGGTCATGGCTAAATCCTGTTTCTTCAAGGGTCTTGATAACCAGATCAAGATCATCAACAGCACCTTTTACAGTTGTTCCTGCAGAACTTTGTGGTTTAGCATGATGTCACACAAAAAAAAAACATAATATAGGGAGAGATGTAAGTACCAATGTTGACATTGATAATTGCTGGTTTGTCCTTGTGACAAATAAGTTTAGCTTTGAAATCTTCACAATCTATCTCTCCCGAGATTAAGGTGTTGACCTTTTCACATTCCATCCGATACATTCGTGCTGCTTTAAATACAGAATAATGTGAATCACGTGATGCATACAAGATTCCGTCTGGGAATACTTCCCTCCTGTAGAATTAATTTAGGAAGAATTTTTCTGAAGAGTGTAAGAATTAGCATTGCCAGGAAGGAAAAATCTCATAGAACTAAAGCCCAAAGCTACGAACCCGACTAATATGCCATGAAGATTGCCTTCTGTACCACAATTTGTAATGTAACCCCAGTATTCATTCTTCTCCAATTCCCATAGACGAGCAAACCAGTCCAGTACACCAACTTCAAACTGTCTGGAATGGACACCATAATTGCTCTCTATAAACGGATCCCCAAGGTTGTTGATGGAGAAGTGTTGCAACTGTCCCAATGCACCATAATCAAAATCCAGGTTATACGGGTAACCTGTTACAGATTTCATGTGACCACAAGGAAGGAAAAAATAATATATCAACATGAAAATGTCCCCATATATTGAAATCTAATGCAACTCTTGTAACACTAAGCATGAATTGTATCAAAACAAATTGAACAACGTCAATGTGTAACTACACAGAATGTACGAGAGTGTTTGTGAGTGTGCAGATAGAGAGAGAAAGAGGGAGGGGGTGAGGGAGGGAGGGAGAAAAGAAGGTGAGAGTGTTCATATTGACATGAGAGAAAGAGCAAGTCCAAGCTGGGATCTTATTATAGTAATCTCAAAAAGCCAAAAAAGAATAACAGTAAATAATGAAAAATGGTTCAAATGCGTTGTGTTAAAATAAATAAAACCAGTTGAAGGAACAATATTAGCTATTTGTTAAGAAAAATAGGTACAGCACATAAGAGTAAGAAAGTATGCCAACCAATTTTACAAACCAGAACTCGCTATAAGGAGCTATCAAATTATCATTACTTTTATAAAACGGATTATGATATGGCAACTCTTTTGAGGCTCATCAAGGTCAAATTCATGTATTCTAATATATTAAGAATTTAATATAGCTGTGAGTTGATATACAAGTCTCTAAAAAATGTTCCACCTGCAGCATTCCCATATGCGAGGTAGAAACACATTCTGAAGTATGAACCCAATTATTTAAGGATAATATACTCTTATTTTACAAGATATTAAAGGAGTAAGGAAACAACAGCTACAAAACTGATAATATGAACACCATTATTTAGAGGAATTATCAAAACAGAATCAACTTCTTTTTTGCATTTTTACAGTTCAACTATTCGGAGAACATGGCAAAGTTCAATTTTTGATGGGATAACAAGCTTTACATCACTTGAAACATAATGTACGCTATGTAAATTTTTACCTGTTATGTTGTAATCAATAATGTGGGAGTTTCTATTGAAAATGCAGACCATTATGTGTCTCAGTGATGCTGATTGCTGCCATTGGAAAGTATGATGAACTCATGGTTAAAAAATTATGTTCCCTAACAGGCTCCATTAAGTATGAATGACCATATAGTATTAACTATTTAACATACATCCTCATAGTTTTTTACCTAATAAAAATATATTTGCTCATAGTTATCAGTATATTCTTGCAAAAAATCTCATCTGACTACAAGCAGGGGTAGTGTTCTAAAAATCCCCGCCTAAATCCCCCTTGAAGCCCCCGCCTAGGCACTAGGCCCCCCCTGGCGCCTCACCTAAGCTCAAGGCGACAAAAAATTCCCTCCAGAAAATTAGGCAGGGCCTAGGCGGAGAGTTTTTTTATAGTTTTAATAACTATCCAAACCAGATCTTGATATATTTATTTTTCTAATGATTTACCATATTCATAATGCAAGTTGTAGCATATCAAATCACAAGAAGTGAACAAGATGAAGTCAAAATGAATAATTTTATTATAGTTGTAATTTTTTGAACTTGTACCAACTTCAAATTATATAAATGATGATACATTTGTAATATTTAGTTTAATTCAATATAATTGTTAAATTTATGTTTAGTTTCTTAAGTTTTAATATTGAATTGAATTCTTGAAATTTTAAATTTTATTATTTAATAGCAATCTTGTTTATGAATAAAACTAATACGTTAAATATATGTTTGAACTTTGTATGTTTGTGTTTGAACTTTGACATTGGCAATATGGATATGTGTTTGAACTTTAAGCAAATGCCTTTGTTATCTTTATTATAGATTGTTTTGCTTTATATTATTGTTTTGTTTAGATAAATGTAAGATAAAATATTAAAATTGGCTTAAAATAAAAAATATCGCCTAAGCCCCCCTAGGCGCTAGGCCCCCCCGGCCGCCCGCCTAGCCCCTTTTAGAACATTGAGCAGAGGGGCGGATCCAGGATCAATTCCCAGCAGGGGCGAATTTTTTTGAACTGAAGTTTAGCGAGGTAGAGAGCGAGAATTTGAATACATTATACACTGTGTGTTTAATTTTTTTTTAGAGCAGTAGAAGTTTAAGTTTTTTTTTACCCCTCTAAGTTTAACTTTTTTATAAATTTGCCCATTTAAGTTTATTACATTTTATTTTTACTCCTCTTACTATACTTATAAAAAAAAGTTGAGCACAGACCCCATTTTCCCTCCACGTAGATCTGCCAGTGACTACAAGCACACAGATGAGGTATTCTATACTTCACACAAGCCTAAGTAAAAAGAATAATGTTGAAAGATCAATGTTTAAGTAAGAAAATAAATTTCCAAGAATAACATATAACACAAGTTTTAATATAATATATAATCGGAAATTTCGGAACCTCATATCACTTAAGTCTATTACTGGAAATGGGACTCTCAATTTGGGACACAGAGAGTAATGAAATGCATATTTCAGCACATTAAACAACAGCATACTGATTGAAAGAACAATCTCAAATTGTGCGCATTACAAGATACAATATACTCTTATTACCTAAGTGATGCTTTGTCCTCTCAAGTAAAGCCTTCCTATATCTTGCCAATACACCAGCCATGTAAGCCTCCCTCTCCCCCGTGACATCATCATCAACATCGGGTTCAGTTACCTCAAGGCACGATGTATGCACATTCTTTCCAAGTACAATCTCTCTCCTCTTATTCACTTCATCATTTTTTCCCGCTTGATTAATGCTCAGTTTAGCATCATCAGCTAAGGAAGGCAAAGGGTCTTTGATTACGGCTGTTGGATCAAAATTTTCCGGCAAAGGATCAACATTTTCAAGATTAAGCTCACTGGTAAAAACCTCAACACTTCCACCCATTACTAGCCAATTGGGTCAAAAAAAAAAGCGCATTAATAATCTGTTTGAAATTAATCATAAGAATGAAAAACAACTAAAAAAACATAAAACAAACCCACATTAATAAACTATTTGAAATTATTCAGAAGCATGTAAAACAACAAAATTCAGCTAAAATTAATAAAATGTTTGAATAATTCAAAAGCATGAAAAGGAACTAAATTGAGCTAAAATAAAAGCTGAATACTACTGGATTCAGTGAAAGACTACAACAAGTGTTTGATAGTTAAAGATTGACCGAATAATTGTATGAAGAACTGTAGATCTGGGACTTTATTGTACCTTAGAAGAGGCGATCGAATCGTATGGTATGAATGGAGCGGAAACTTTCTACCCTATCGACGAGGGAAGGGAATGCCGGAATGGTAAAAGGAAAGAGTCGGGGCGCAGTATTTCTCTCTCTATATATATGCAGGGCGGAGTCGCCTACGAGGAAATGAATCTATTTTTGTGGCTCTAGTCGCTGTCACGTGCAGTGCATCTGCTAGCAAACATAGTTTTAATTATTTTGTTAATTATTACCAAAATAATACTACTATCTTCGTTTCATAATAATAGTCATTTTAGCTTCTTTCACATTAATTAAGAAAATATTTAATACTATTATTTAAAAATTAAAAATTTTATAAAATTTCATGACTACCCGTTTATAGAATGTTGAAAACTATTAATACAAAGGAGAATTTATTTTAATTAAAAAAAAAAAAATTACGAGTGATATAGAAAAATAAATAATTTATTCTCTTAAAAAGTTATAAATGACAAATAAATAGAATATAATTTTTTTTAAAAAAATTAATTATTATGAAACGGAGATAGTATGTGGTTATAAATAATATTTTTGTCATTAATTATACAAGGAGAAAAAATTCATGAAAAATATGATGGAATTATTACCAAAATTATGACAAATTTATTATATTGTAAAATATAACATTTTTGTTCTAAATTTATATTGGATAAAATTATCTTTCAATCTTTCATATAAATATTATATTTAGTGACATTGACAATAACAATAACATATTTTATTATTATTATGTTATTAATTAGTTATGATGAATTATATTATGTTGTTAAATATAATATTTTTAAAGCAGAAATAAGGAAGTGTGATTCTAGGGGTGTTGTGAGTGAAAGATGAGAATTTTGTGGAGGAGAAGAAGTTGAAGATTGTGGCGAAAGCTAAAGAGGACGCCGTTGAATAGATGATTCTAGGGGTGTTCTTGGTTCATCCCAAGAACAGACCTGAAAGGTAATCTCATAATCCCTACCAAGTGGTTCATCTCCAATGGCCAAGTCTCTGTAAATTTTTAATTTGTATAAACTTAATTGGGGAGATGGCAAAGAGATAACAAAGAAAACTTGAGGAGGTACAGCTGTGAATCCTGTTATAAGATAACATCTCTCCTTGCCTTAACCTTGTCAACATTTAAACTTTGTATCTTCACCCCCCTTTCCTTTTCAATTATGGTTTGCATTGAAATTTGATGTATAAAACTTTTCATCTTCTTCCTATTTGAAATGTAAATTGAATTAAGTTTAGCCTGTGACATGTTGAATGCCCAAATGTATGTGTATTTGTCTGAGTCATTGGGAAAAAAAACTTTGTATGTTTGCTTAATGCTTATGCAATGTTACTACCTACCGGTCTAAATTAGAGTGTTTGATTATCACACTTTGAAGCCTTTCTAAAACCAAGACCTGATTTATATATACCATGAAGCTAACTCTTCTTCAGTGGAAATTAATTTCTTACTTATTATACATACATTGCATCTCTATCCTAATCTGCTACTATAAACTATGTACTTAGATCATAGTACGTCGACATTTTGTTTTTTGTTTTTTCTTCTTGTATAGGTAATGATTTTATCTTTTCCCCTGGTAGTAGTTTGGATTCAAAGCATAACCTGAACCACCGTCATTTCTCTTGAGAAACCTATGCCTACTTTTCATGTGATTTCTTTCCTCATTTTACAATCCTGTTTGGACTACTCTCAAATTCTCCTACAACTGAAGACTCTAAGACCAAAAGAAAAGCAGTAGTACAATTATGGAGGAAACTCGCAAAATTACATCATCTCCTGGACCTAAAGAGTTGGTATTTCTTGTTTAGAGTTAGAAAGGAGTTCAATATAAAACACTTTTATTTTCCCCCATTATGTCCATTATAATAGTGAAGAGCCTGTGCTATCCACACTCCCTCCAATTTTATAATAGAATTCTTCTCACTTGTGGGAAATCCACAGTCTACCCTGCTATGGGTGTGCTTTCCTACTCAGAAATCCATTTTCCTAAGTTTTCTCTATTCAAATGTAATGAACCTACTTCATAAGAACCAATCGGTTAATGTAATTGCTTTATTAACATTTATATGGATTAGAAAAATCATTGTATATTTCATCACCAGTATATGAGATATAATTTAAAGATTTGCCAAAAGGTTAATTCATGTGTTTTGTGGAATTCAGAAATGGGACTTACTGCCATCTTTGCAATTCATCCTCTCTTTTACATGTCTACTTATATCAAGATTACTGTTATAAGAGCACTGCTCCTCTCACTAGTTCTCGAAACTGCATTTAGAGCTCTCTATATATAGAAATCGATAAGCAAGTTGGCCATAGAAATGAATAGAATTTAGTAGACAGAGAGCTATATATAAGTAACTATTTTCTCTAATAAAATGTTAAATTGGACAAGAAACTAAATATGCAGCGGTAGGTTTGCAATGCCCACTGAGTTCTTAATCAATGACCAAGTTCAGCAGGGCTGCAATTTAGGTTAAAAGTAAATGCATTAATTTTATTCCACTACTAAAGGCTTGTGCCCAACACACTATCTTATCTTTTTGCACCACTAACACCTTAATCAGCATCAAGGTTATCATATTTTAAGAGTCCTTACTCTATATATATACTCTTCATTTATGGGATTATCTCTTCCATAAGCATTTCATATTCTCTTCATTTTCTTTCCTTTCTGATAACTTTTTTGATTTTTGTTTCTCTTACCTTCATGGCTGCTGCCCCGAATGATATCCAAATTTCAATTCCCAAGGATGATTGTAAGGCAAAAGAAGGCCAAGTACCAGAACAGGACTACTTTGATTACTCACAAAGGGCACAATGGCTTCGAGCAGCTGTGTTGGGAGCCAATGATGGGCTGGTTTCTGTTGCTTCACTGATGATGGGTGTTGGAGCTGTTAAAAATGATGTTGCAGTCATGATCCTTACCGGTTTTGCTGGTTTAGTGGCAGGTGCTTGTAGTATGGCAATAGGAGAGTTTGTTTCTGTATATTCTCAACTTGACATAGAGGTAGCTCAAATGAAGAGAGAAAAGAGAATGATGATAGAGAATGAGGAGAATGAAGAAAAAGTCGAGAAGGAACAGCTGCCAAATCCAATGCAGGCAGCTATAGCATCGGCTCTTGCATTTTCTCTAGGGGCCTTGGTCCCGTTACTGGCTGCTGCATTTATAGGAGACCATAAGGTGCGGTTGGCTGTGGTGGTTGCTGCAGTGACCTTGGCGTTGGTGGTGTTTGGAGCGGTTGGAGCTGTGTTGGGAAGGACTCCTGTGGTGAAGTCTTGTGCTAGGGTGCTGATTGGAGGCTGGATAGCCATGGCTATAACTTTTGGGTTGACCAAGTTGATTGGCTCTAGTGGATTATAGAATTAGCTTATTCTTCTTAATAGATAATAATGATTAAATGTCATTGTTAGTTTCTCTTGGTCTATTTTCTCATTTCCTTTTTGAATTTTATTTGCATAAATGTTGCATCTGTATAGTTTATTCTCCTAATGCTGTGAGAAATGTTGATTGTATGAGAATGTGTTCCTATTTGCAAATCTATCTTTTGCTATATTTAGAATCGAATTGTGTTAGATTTTAAATTTGAAAATGTCAAAAACGATCTTATATTTTGGAAGAAACTTTTAGTTGGTGAATGTCTGGTCGTCCCAATTGTTCATTTTTAATAAAATTAAGATACATTTGATTGTCAAAAGGAGAAGATATGGATTGAAGGAACCAAACCAAACAATAATTGGGTTTCAACAAGACAAGATTAATGGATTATAGATATGAAAGAAGTATTTTGAAACACCACAAAGAATAAAGTCGATTCTTTTGTCCAAGATCATGGAGTGTTCATAATATGCATGCATGTCTTCCACTTCCACCACTTTTTCCCCTAGATATGACAAAGACAGTTCCGTTAATTAATTGTTAAATCCCTTCCTCTCTTCTTTTTGGAGCTTCGATTGCATAATCAATTATACAATCACAACTATAAAGTATAATATGAATAAAGTGATAAATTATAATAATCAGTCATGACGCATACAAGGTGAGTATCAAATATGTGACTTACATATCACGAAGTCTCAATCTTAATTATTCTTTGACCTAAATATCACGAAGTCTCAATCTTAATCATCAGCCTAAGAATTCACTGACGCTAATCCCTTTCTTATAAATCCATGCAATTTAACTTTATTGGGCTGGCCAATCCAATAGGGAGTGTTCAGCAGTGACTTATAAGTTGGTTTTATAAGTCATTTGCCACTGTTTGAGTGTTTGAGAGCTACTTATTTTTCAACTTATAAGTTAGTTTTTAAGTCAAAAAAAATAAGCAACTATTTGTGACTTATTTTAAAATGACTTTTAAGTCATTTTAAAATAAGTTGGTTTGACCAAATGTAATGTCTATCTTGCCCCTCTTCTATTTTGTCCCTCTTTTTATTAATGTCTTTTTTAGCAATCTTTACGTTATTTTAACTTAGAAGTTATTATGAGCCGAACAACTTCATAACTTGTTTTAACTTATAAGTCAAATTGATGCCGAACACTTTTACCTATAAGTCACAACTAGGCTTACCAGTGTGGAATCCACGTTCCCTTGTGATATTATAGTCAACGAATCGTCCTAAAATCTCTGTGTCTCTGTGTGCTATCCTACTCTGCATTCCATTTTTCAAAGTTTCTAACAAAACCTAATTTAATAAGCAGCCAGTTATTATGTTCTCTTTATTCACAGTCAGATGGACTAGAAAATAACAGTGAATATATATGTCATCACCAATGTATGAGATTGTGATTTAACACATGATTATCCATTTATATGGTTTTGTTGAAATGCAAAAATTCATGTATTCAATGAAATTTCAAGAATTGGGACCTTTTTTTCAAATGCATTTAAGGGATTCTGATGCTTTTTCTGTAAATGGTAAGAACTTTGCAGATATATATATATATATATATATATATATATATATGGAACTTGATATATGGAAATTAGTAAACAGAAATGGGACAGAATATAGAAGCTACTGAACTAGTGACTGTAGTATACACAAAGCAATAGATAACAGAATGCAGTATTTCACAAGGAATAAATTTGCATAGATAGGCTTGCAGTTACCAGTGGTAGTCTTGATCAATGTTGAAGATCAGTAGGGCTGCAAAGACCATAAAAAGGTTTAGTTTAAAGGGCTTGTGCCCGACACACTATCTTATCTTTCTTTTTTTTCACCACTAAAACACTGATCACCTTCAATAATATCATGCTCCAATACTAATAGTCCTGCCAACTCTATACATACTCTTCATCAAGGGATTGTTTCTTCCACAAGCAACTCGCATTCTCTTCGTTCTCTTCCCTAAGCGATAATAACTTGATCTTTGCTTCTAACCTTAATGGCAGCCCTAAATGATATCCGAATTTCAATTCCCAAGGACGATAACAAGACAAGAGAAAGCCAAGTACCCGAAGAAGAATATTTTGATTACTCAAAAAGGTCACAATGGCTTCGAGCAGCTGTGTTGGGAGCCAACGATGGGTTGGTTTCTGTTGCTTCACTAATGATGGGCGTTGGAGCTGTTAAAAATGATGTTGCAGCCATGATCCTCACTGGATTTGCTGGCTTAGTGGCCGGTGCTTGCAGTATGGCAATCGGAGAGTTTGTTTCTGTCTACTCTCAACTAGAGATCGAGGTGGCTCAAATGAAGAGGAAAAAGAGAATGGTAGACAATGAGGAGAATGAAGAAAACGCGGAGAAGGAAAAGCTGCCAAATCCCATTCAGGCAGCTTTAGCATCGGCTCTTGCATTCTCTTTAGGGGCCTTAGTGCCGTTACTAGCTGCAGCTTTCATTGCAGACCATAAACTGAGGCTGGCTGTGGTAATAGCTGCAGTGACCTTGGCATTGGTGGTGTTTGGAGTAGTTGGGGCAGTGCTGGGAAGGACTCCTGTGGTCAAATCTTGTGCTAGGGTGCTGATTGGAGGCTGGATGGCTATGGCTATCACCTTTGGCTTAACCAAGTTGATTGGCACTAGTGGGTTGTGAGCATGAGTTTGGATCACCCTTATTGGCTTTACAATTTTTACTTCCTTTTATTTTGTGCAATTGGAAAGAAATATTAGTGAAAAAGAAATGATCCTACAGTAGGCTCCTGAATAAATTTCCCATCACCATGATTTGATTTGTAGGAGCCAACTCTACTGTGCACTAAATGATTCGAAATCAAATCATTATCAGGTCAATCTAAAAACTATAACAAAAAAAACCCATGATCAGTAATCAGGCATCTGAGACTAAACGGCTTGATCATCACATGCACTCCTATCATTCAGCACCATCTTGATGCTTGAGTTCAAGAATTACCCAAGAAAAACTACATAAGAGTGATCAACAGTCCTAATGACATGGTCGCAGGCTTAACTTGGTATATTTTTTTCTTCTAAACAAACCCCCACAAGCCATCTTAGACACGCATGGTGTGGCTCGAGCCTTGGCAAAAGAGCACCACAGATAGTCTAGTATATTTCAGTCTCCTAATGCCTCTATGGAACTTCCAAAGTTGAATCAGTTCTTTTTCTTTCTTCCTGCGGGAAATTTGTCATTTACTTTATGATGATGTGGCACAATATACAATCAGTTCGCCCCTGTATTTTGCAGAATCAGAAAATGTTAGAATTGAATCACACACGCACACAATAATAAAGAATCAACACAAGTTTACGTAGTTTCCCAATTTGGGTACTTCCACGGGAGCCGCGGGAGAAGCTGTTTTATTTATGATCTGAGTACCTATGATTTTACAATAGAGAGTATATATAACTGCTACTTCTATCCCAACTCTATTTTGTATTATAGCCTAAATACACATAATGCCCTTGTAACATCGTACCATACTGTGGGGGGCTACGCCCCCACACCCCCAAAACCTTCGGTCCAAACCCCGGTCGCTTCGCTTCCTGCTTCGCTCGTCATTGGCTTTTTTCAGGAACTTTTCAGTTATGAGCCATAAGTTCCAACAGAAAACAATGTGCTAAAGTACAAGGATATAGTTTAAAATTTTCAAAGGAGAAGGAATAGTTGCATAGGATATTAGACCATCTCAAAGACCATAAAGTATAATAATGATAGTCAAAGGAATCCTAAATCCTAATCAACCCCACAAATTAAAGTATGGATGTGTTTTAGTGGAAATATTAAAAGAAACAAAACACCATTCTGATGGGTTTAATTTGGTTGAGCAGAGAATTAAAAGGGAAGGCAACATGCATGAAACAAAAAAGGTCCCCTTCAGCTTCAATGTAACACACACTCAGTGCCTGTGGCATTTGTGTGTATTCCACACTCCACAGTCCTTCCAATTTTTTAGTGATATATCATCCTACTCCTGTGTGGAATCCACACTCCCCATATAATCTTATACTAACCCTATATCTATCTCTGTGTGTGCTCTCCTATGCAGCATTCCATCTTCCAAATATATGTTAGTTATAAATCTACTTTTAAATGAAAAACATATCCAATAAACAAAGGTCTTTACTCTAATTTTCTTTAATAACAGTCATATTCCATCGTTTGCTTAAATTTCAATCAAAGGAACCAAAAGGGGAGTATCAAGAAAACGTGTTAAATGAAGATAAGGAGATCATACAACATGTATCAGGAACAGCAAGAACACGAGAAAAGAAAAATTAAAAAAAGTCTCACAAGGTTAATTAATTAAGCTCACTAGGAGTTTTAAAAAGTGTTTAGTTTTTTGATAGGCAGTTACTGACTAATCCCACCATAAATAGCTTGTGCTCTCCACACAAGCTATATATATATATGTATATATATATACATACCCTTCATTGCAGATCCTTGCTTACACAACAAGCTCTATCATAACCTACCTCTTCATTAATGGCGTCCCGGAATGATATCCAAATTCCAGTTGATCTTAAGAATGATACTGAGCAAAGAAAAGGCCAAGCACCTAAAGACAATGACTTGGACTACTTACAAAGGGCACAATGGCTTAGAGCAGCTGTAATGGGAGCCGATGATGGGTTGGTTTCAGTTGCTTCACTTATGATGGGTGCCGGGCTGTTAAAAAGAGCATCAAAGCCATGATCCTTACCGGCAGATGCCTATAGTCAAGTTAGCAATAAGAGAGTTTCTCTTCATATAGTGTTAAATGGATTGTTCTTCTTAAATCACTGATATTTGAGAATTTCATTAACTGCCTATGAAAATCTACTTCAGTCTATACTCTAGTGTATAACTTACTAAGGCTAATAAATAAAATATATATTTTAACTATGGGAACATCTAACCTCCATAACTGTTGCAGTAAGATGGCCACTCCATCAAACAAATTTCACAAAACACCCCTAATCTTAACGCCGTTGATAATGCCACAAGTAATCCTACAGACACAAACTATTCTACAAACATTTTACAAACTGTTGATCTGGCATACTCCACATCAACATATTGATCAACAAATTGGCCCCACATAATATGTTGATGTGGAGTATGCCACATCAGCAGTTTGTCAAATGTTTGTAGAATAGTTTGTGTCTGTAGCATTATTCTAATGCCACAGCAACATAAAGTTTGAAGTGTCGTTCAAACAAGTGTAAAAGTGTCGCTAAATGGCATATAGGCATCATCATTTTGGCTCTACCAATATCAACGGCCTTACTAATTGCTAGTTTTAGCTCTTTCAAATGAAAGCAAGTAAGGACATTTTTAGTCCAAAAACTAAACACCACAAGGGTTATCTTACAAGGATGTTTGCTTCCCACTTGAACTATAGGGATTGAAGTACTATACCAAGGGAAAAGCCTAAAGGAAATTAGAACTAAAGTATCATTCTGCATTTTCTGCTTATAGGAATAAGAACAGTAGAAGGAAAAAAAATGTTGGAAAAAGGATCAGCTTAAAGAAAAACTATGTAAGAACCTGCCACCATGAATTGCAGCCATTAAGGTATTTAATGGATACTGACAATCTTAATGATATTCACTAACGACGGATTCTATTTGCGTTTTTCTACAAGAAACCGTTTGAGAGCCTCAGTTGCTTAAACTTGGGCTTAACTAAGCATAAGCAGCATTAAGTACTCATACCAGAATCCTTCTCTCTGGAAATGTCAGAGTTCCTGTACTCCTGTCATTTTTAGTTGTCATTCTAACTGTTTTCATAAACTCTTTTACTGAAGTATCCTAATTTTCTCTATGGAATTTCCAAGACTACCTATGAACCACCATCTACAATAGCAGAATGATAAAACTCAAATACTAATCTGAAAAATAAATGTTCTTTAACAGTTGCATCAAGTAAATACTAGCAAGAAAAGGGAAAGGGAATATTTCTTAGCACTAGACAATATTAAAGGCCATAAACTTAAATATAGTCACAGAATATTAAAGAACTCGCAACCAACCAATCCACCCACCAGAGGAACCGATAGTTCCCTTTCGTGGCATTGTAAAAAAGCAGCAGAATGCAAACCAGTTTGGTATTTTCTTGAGTGGAAAGTAGTTTGAAATGAAGCAAAAAACTTTTCCTTTTAGCTTCGATTTTTATAATGAGGAGCCTGTGGTCTTTGTTTGGATTCCACACTCCCAACAATTTTCCATTGGTTTATTTTCACACTAGTGTGTGGAATGCACACTCCCAACAATTTTATAACAGCTATGAATCTTCACAAAATCTCTGTTTACGTATGTGCTTATGCAGCACTCCATCTACCAAAGGGAGTCTCTGTTCAAATGGAATAGAACCCAACTTACGTAAAGCATCTACTTACTGTAATTTTTTTTGAGGTAATGAGTCAAAACAAAACAAAACTAGATAGCTCTTAGAAACTGAAGTACCTATTTCCAAGAGATGATCACTAGCTATGCCTATAAGGTCATAAGTTTGACAGACTAGTACTTGAGATCATGTAGACATACCATAAACTAGAGGCTGCGGTAAACACAAATCTAGCACAATTGGGGGCTAGCTTAATCAAGTGTGTTAGGAAAACTTAATGGACTAGGGCTCTATATATATAAAACTTATCTGTTGTACATCAAAGTTGAAATGCACAAAATCAGTATGTCTAAGCTAGTACTTGGTACTATGTTCTTAAGATAATTATGCCCACCTTACGGTGCTCAGAGTTAATAGCACTCGTCTCCCAGGATACAATGACAACGTATACTACTTCTCTCTCAAATAAACTATGAATAACTTATGTAATAATGAAGACTAGAATGCTTGAATGCTTGAAAAATTGAATGATCGAAGTGGCTGCCCCCCCTAGTCTATTTATAGGAGGGGTTAGTGACGCATCAAATGGGACACAACCACTTGAAAGGGCATGGGATGTTTATGAAAAGGTATGACATGGCATCCATTCGGTTAAAACGACGTAGTTTTGGACCTTTACAGAATAGGCGCGTCCTAACACCACTAGTGTATATACTAAAACTTTAACTCATTCATTTATTTAAATTTTGAACACACCACCAAGGGCTTGTGGCTCCCACAGTCATATCCTTTTAGACCACAATTACACATAGCACTATCAACAGTGACCCAAATTTTTTAACCCCTCCTACTCTATAAATATCCTTCATGAGGGCATTGTGTATTCCACAAGAAACTCATCCTATTCTCTCCATTCTCTTCCTTGTTTAATAATTATCCTCCTCACTTAACTGTATTCATGGCTGCCCCAAAAAACACCCAAGTTCCAAAACAACAAGCAGCACCCAAAGAGGAAGAGATTGACTACTCACAAAGGGCACAATGGCTTAGAGCCGCTGTGCTTGGAGCCAATGATGGATTGGTGTCCATTGCTTCACTAATGATGGGAGTTGGCGCAGTTAAAAAAGATGTCAAAGCCATGATCCTTACTGGCTTTGCAGGGCTAGTTGCCGGTGCTTGTAGTATGGCAATTGGAGAGTTTGTTTCTGTATACTCCCAACTTGATATCGAGGTAGCTCAAATAAGGAGGGACGAGAGAAGGAACGATAATTTGTCGAATGAAGAAGAAAATGAGAAGGAAAAGTTGCCAAATCCCCTGCAGGCAGCTATAGCATCAGCCCTTGCATTTATGGTAGGAGCCGTAGTTCCACTACTAGCTGCTGCTTTTATTGGGGATCATATGGTGAGGCTTGACGTGGTGGTGGCTGCAGTTACATTGGCATTGGTCGTGTTTGGATGGGTTGGAGCTGTGATGGGAAGGACTCCAGTGTTCAAGTCTTGTGCCAGGGTGCTGATTGGAGGCTGGATGGCTATGGCCATTACATTTGGGCTCACCAAGTTGATTGCCTCTACTGGTTTGTAAATGTGTAATGTCCAACTAAGCGTCCAAGGGTTACTACTCTGTACGTCTTAAAATGAGAGCTTTATTTGACTTTTGATATAAAAAAATTACCGTATCAAGTTTGTTTTAGCAGAAACAAGCTCATATATGTGTATGAAAAACTCGAAAATATTATCTGTTCTCTCTTAAAAAGATATCATTTTCTCTTAAAAAGATAACAATACCAAGAAGATCTACCCTGAGAATCATCAAAGCTAAAATACAATTTGAAACACTAATAATTAACTAAGATGGAGAAGACATGTTCTTGGTGCAACTAGTGAATAATTTATATTTAAATTATTTAGTTGTCGAAAATAAGTATTTAAATTTAATCTACAGATACATAAGACGAATAAGATTAGAAGAACAAAACCACCTTTAACAATTGCATAAAGATGAAGGACTACCAAGAATTAGACACATTGGAATATTGACAATGAACATTGCAACTAGCAATTGTTCCTAGTTTGCCAATAGTCTGCATGTTTTTTCAGTGGATATAGCAAGCAATACTCTGATAACATATGTAGTTTACTAATTGCTTCAACCTAGATTTTGAGATCTGCTATGGTTTGGCTGGGCCATGGGAATATGTTATTGACAAAGACGCAGTAAAATATAATCTATTGGCCCTACCAAAAGGTATAAAAGAATAGCACATAGATATATAAATAAGAAAACCCTACTCCAACTAGAAGCTCCCAAAAGTTTTCTCAACCAACAAAAAAATATGCCAAATCTTCAGCCCCGAATCCAGACAATATAATTGAATAATTGATGTTGATGTACAACAGCTCAATATAAAAGAGCAACATATATCATGTAAGAGCAGAAAATCTGGAAATGTGTAGTGTAAGACTTCAAGCAAAGTATCTGCGTATTAGAAGCAGGTGTACTACAAGAGAGAGAGAGAGAGAGCACACAGATATATATACATACACACAAATATACACATCTGCTCATCAAGTACAATACAGATCTACATGTGGTAAAACGAACAAACTCATCAACCATTGATAAATGCATGCTATAAAACTTCAAAATGGAAGTGCTAGCTTGTAGTGGCCAAAGGCTACAGACATGACTTCCAAATTGCAAAAAATGGGGCCCAAGAAATGGAATGAAAAACAAGACTAAAAAATGAGACTAACTCGGTACTAGCCGAACAATGAATTAATAGTTCCAGGACTTGGGACTACCTCAACAATAAATAATCATTCCAGGACAAGTTCAAACTCAAAAGAGCTGCGATCTCCACTAGGAAATTTAAAGGCAGAACCATCCTCGAGGTAACAAAATAAATGATTGGAACCACAGGCTGAGATAGGAACAGCAATCTGACTTAACCCCTGATCTAGATCTCGGCAACAGAAACCAGGGCATCAAAAGTGTAGAGAAACAAGAACCTTCCCAAGAAGAGCAATGTGGAAAGAGAACAACAATAAAAGGGTGGACAACAGTTGCTGAACTCGTCAAGAGAATCCAAACAACCTGCCACGTGCTTACAGAAAATGGAATGCTTCCATCACTGCACCTTTCAGCATATAAAGAGTGACTGAGGGGTTATAATTACTTGCAGATGGCTTGTAGCTTCCAAAAAAAGCCCCTCTCAATTTTAAGTTTAAAACATACCCAACTAGCAACAAAGAAAGCCAATCATGTACCCACAAAGACCATAACTAGCAAACAGCCTGCGAAAAGGTTAAGAAAATTAATATTGCAAAAGTCTAATACATAAAGTAGTAGAAAATGTTAAAGGTTAATGAAAAAAAAAGAAAAGAATTACCCGGTTAATTCCAGTTTACTTGTTAAGTATCTACATCCCAATCCAAAAGGAAATAACACCCGATTGTAGACCCACAAACATTATGACAATTAGTTCTCAGAGACCCATATATCACCATAAAAACTTTTGAGATGTGCAAATGTGTATCGAGAAAATCAATATGCATCCAGCAGCAATATTGGCAGTTGTAATTGCTTATAAAAGAAAGTAGATAAACCAGCAGCAATAATGGCATTCATAGTGTAAGACCAGATTTGCATATGCAAGTCAAGCAAGCATAACACTCCAGCGGACCAAATATCGAACAATTTAGGACACAAACAGTAGGTTACGAAAACCAAGTTTCACACTTTCAAATGTTTGATCCACTACTTTGATCCAATTTGCCTAAATGTGAAGAAAGAAGACATCTTGTTCACAAATTCCCAACCACCAGCATCCAGTAACAGCAACATCTCCAACTCTTCACCTGCAATTGTACATGAAGATAGATTCATAAGCACCACACTCACCCAAAAGTAGCTGCTTTTCATGTAGGGTGTAGAATTAATGCAATAATTGTAAGTTGCAAACATACAATTTCAAGCAATTCATTCATCGGCGCTCATATGGTCCAGAGCGGTCACGGTTATAACGATCACCTCCCCCATGGCCACCAGCATCCCTGTTGCGCCCACCGTAACGATCACCATTCCTATCAGGACCAAAACGGCCACCACCTCCACCGCGACCACCGCCATACCTATCATCCCTGCCACTATACTTACCCCCTCTATCCCCCCCTTCACCAGGACATTCCCTAGCAAAGTGTCCTGGCTTACCACACTTAAAACACTCTCCACCACCTCCCCCACGCCCACCTCCTCCACGTCCACCTCCTCCATAGTCACGGTCACGACCACGATCACGGTCACTACCTCTACCACTATCACGATCTCTACCTCCTTGCGGCTGAGCCTTGTCCACTGTGATATTTCTACCATCTAAATCTATTCCATTCATTGCTTCAATAGCATCATCCATCGCTTGCCTGTCATCAAAAGTCACAAATCCAAATCCACGAGAGCGGCCAGATTCCTTGTCAACAACAACCTAAAACAACAAATACATTTTCTCGTAAGAATCTCAATAAAGACTACCAAGGCATTTGAAAAATTCAATCAGGGCACAACTTAAACAACAGATATACCCATCTATAGTAATGTATTATACTCACAAAATGCATTTAAATCTGCTGGTTTTCCCCAGCCTAGCACAAACCATGACCAGGAAAAGAAGGGCAATTCATGTCCTTTTAAGTTATAAAAAAAAAAGAAGTAGTCATTTGAACATAATGAAATCTTATATTTGGAAAATTTTATAGGGTATTTGAGGACAAGATCAGGAGCTTCTATGGTGGTCATAAGACTGATGGATTCAAATAAAGTATGCTTATTATACTCATAGTTGTATAAAGAAAAACTTATAAAAAGAAAACTAGTTATTGAAAACCTAGCTTAGTTAATTTTTACCTTTGCCTCAACAAGACTGCCAAACTTTTCAAATGCCTCTTTTAGAACTCTATCAGATGTTGACCACGAGAGACCACCCACAAAGCAGCGGTATTCTATATCTTCCGACATTTCTGCACCTTCCCAAAAAAATAAAGCATAAAAAGAAGACAACTAAAAATTTGTATTATCCACCATTTTCGCATAGTTAGATGCAAGGGTGGTGGAGTATTGATCATGTCATAAGTAACTGTAACCATTTAAATATAGTAATGTGATCCAGGACCGTAACAAACATATTTGTCAGGCGCCACGACGAGACGCGGCGGTAGTTGACCGCCAGGACACCTAGGCGATAAGGCGCCCGTCATGACGTTCATATGGCGACAAGTCGTTAACAATGTACAATTTATATATTATTTGTTTGACTTAAAAAACATATTCGACAAAAAAAAATATATGCATTAAAACTCAAAACATAATAATTAACACTATGTAATACAATTTAAAAAAATTATATGAATACTTCACAATTAAAATTCAAAAATAAAACACTTGACATTGAAAACTAGTAGAACAAGCTAACAAACATTACGTAGAGAATAAAGGATCAACCAAGTCAACAATCATCATATATTACAAGTCTAATAAATAATAAAAATTACATGATATCGCTAGTCCATGAAATGACTTAATGACTTAACTTGGGCCAACTACCAAGGCATAATCCTTGGCGGCTCGGCGCCCAAGGCGTTGCCTTGTTCTTCTCTAATGCCAAGATGCCTAGTCGCCGCCTAAACGACGCCATGACAACTATGGTAACAAAGCAATTGAACCAAACCATATTTGTATTGCTCATCTTAAGTCAGCTAGAATTTAAGAAATAAACAATCAGCAGGCAAAATACTACATTAGCTACAAAAAATTGTGCAGTAAGATATTATTCCATTTCTCGACATGAAATCAGTCAGATCTTATAACATTTATCACTTATAAAAAGAAAAATAGCATTCATCATACATAGATGCTTAGCAGGGTCATTGTATTTCATAAAGTTAACAAACTAAAATTGACAATCCTGTTTCTTCCTTTCTTGTAAACATCACTTTGTGCAAATAAACTAGGTTTCTCCTCCTAATTCTCATTATTTTAAATTCACCTAGCAAATTATGAGAAAATTCTGAGCACACAAATTCATAAATTCTAGGACAGACATATGTTTGCACACAGACCATATACCCAAAAAATAGTTAACAATAAATCAACTCTCTCCCACAGACACTCTTTAGCCGTCTTCAATGGGGGATTTTTGGAGTAGCCTGTAGCTATTTACAAATTCTACGGTTTGAAGTAATTTAATTTCCTTCACTTCTAGTCTTCTTTGCAGAGCCATTCTCTTTCTAGTTGTACCAGTCTTTCTTTCTTTCTCATACATCTTCTTCACTTATATAAAAGACAGTTAAACCCCTTAAACCCCATATAAATTCCTCTAATTAATTCAGAAAAATCTATAACCAACCATTTACTAAACTGGATCTCTTCAGTCATCCAAACAGAACAATTCCAAAAATTCAACTAATGAAGCAACATTAGCAATTTAGCATAATCATAAACATCAAAAAAAGAACAGTCAATTAATCAATACTAAGATCTGAAGTTTATGACTACATCTTAGCAAGACTCTTCCTTTTACTAAAGAAATTCATCACATATCATAAATCCAAACTGTTTAACAGATACAGATCTAATAACCCCATTTCATAATTAAGTAAAAGTGAATTCACATACAGAAAAGATAAATTAAAACTACAGTCAATAAGCACAGAGACAGAAAAGAATTGAATTAAAGTAAATAAGTACCGAAATTGTAAAAGTACGAGTACCAGCAGAGTAGAAGCAAGTAAAATAGATGAGAAAGATTGAAGCTTTTGGAGAATGGGCGTCGCCTTCGTTTTGAAGAATGGAACCCTAGTCTTACTATATATATCAATGAATAGGAATAGGTTAATAAGGAATCTACTTTAGGAAATCTATATAATAGGGGTAATAACCTGTAGGAGAATAATTGGGTGGTGCCAGTTGTATGATAGAATCGAAGTCAATCCGCATCTAGCGACGCTCTTTTTCAATCATGTCACTCATTTAGTGGGTCCCACTCGTTAGCTAAATCCCAATGGCCCATAACTATATATACCTAAAGGTAATGTTTGTTTGCCCGGATTAATCGTCAAGATTATTAATTCTAGAATTAAATAGCCATAAGCACATATCTTATGTGACCTAATTTTTTTTAATTAGTTCTCAAAACTTGTAATGTGTCCTAATTCTTTTTAATTATAAAAAAAAGCCATTTATTTGTTATTGATAAAAGAGAGAACTTTGAGCCAAAAAAATAAAAGTAATGCAAATAAAACATTTAAATATTTAACTATTCGATTGTTTATGACACATTTAAATTTTAATTTGTTGGTGAAATAAATATGTTTTAAGTTTTAACTGTTAATTAGGTGAACATTAGTTTAAAAAGTTCTAATTCTCGATGCAACTCTCATTTCTCAACAGAGAATAATTAAATTTTGAGAACTAATATTTTCATATATAAAAATGATTTTTAGTGCCCTTTTGTTTGGTCCCTTGGGTACCGGGCTTGTTTGTTTTGGCTTCTGAGCAAGAACGAGAAATAGGCAATGCACCATCTTTTCTATTACGTATGTTGTATTTTTACATGAACAGTAATCGAGTCTCATCTGAAATTTATTATTTTTCAATGTTGTTAAATTTTTAGTCCACTTCTAAAGCAATGTCATGTAGAGGAGTTACTAATAGTACAAAGTAATATAAATTCAAATTAGGATTTTACTTTACCGAAAATTTTACGATTGAAAATACAAGCACCACAAGTGAAATTTATGCTTCAACCAGACCTACAAATGTACAAATTGCTCCAAACATCCTACACTCTCTAATAAGTCGAGTATTGATAAACACGTACATATATAATACATATATATATATATATATATATAATGCAAATTATAGAGGGAGATAAGTATATTTACCGAAAATATCTGGCTTGCAGAGTGGGGAGATAGATGGAAGAGGGTAGGAGGTAGAGAGCAGATGCTATTAAACCCCTAGCAATATATACTGCACGACCCGCTTTAAACAGTCTTAACGAAGTTGGGCTATGTACTGAAATTAACTTAGTAGCCCAAGCCCAACTTTGAACAATATTCTTTTGGACACATTTATACATGTTACCTTTCAAAGAACTTTTTTGTATTAATACATTTATATATATATACAGTCCATTTCATATTTGTATAATCCACCATTTTCGCATAGTCAATATATGTATCTCTTTCTATACATGTATATCTCTCTATAATATTTTAAATTAAATAATAATTTAATTTATATTATTTTTGAAAATAAATAATGAATTACTTATAAACAGTTGTGATTAAAAAATATCTATTATGCGTTAATATAGTGTAAACATACCATATATTATTACTTATTATATTTTTATTGTAATATAGTGTGTAAATATATATATATATATATATATGTGTGTGTGTGTGTGACCTGAAAGTATAAAGTATTAAAAAAAAATTGGCTCGTCCTGCCAAATTATTTGTAGCTTAGTAATAATTTCGACCCCACATATAAAAGTTTATGGCTTCGTCACTGGTTTTGATTAATAAAATGGTAAAATGTCAAACCAGCCGTTAATGAAAATGGTGAAGTGTCAAAACTGTCATTAATAAAAACTCTTAAAATAATAAGACAAGATAAGAGTATAAGACGAAGAGACACGAGTCAATGGTAAGAGTTGGCAACTTGAAATTAATATCTCGGTGAACACACAAATAACAGATTAATCATGTACATTAATTTGGTGAGATCATCATATCTTTTTTTAAAAGAACTTTCCAGATTAAAAATCTCAAGTTACCAAGATTCAACGTACGTATACTAAATAGGACAGATCATGCGGTGGGCAGCACAGTTTTTTCTATGCTATGCTCACAATATAATGGCACGGACTTTAGAAAAACATGCATGCATGCATGCATAATGAAGTTGGAAGCCAGGAAGAGCAGGAAAGATGAAAAAGAAGTTAACTAGAAAAATTTAATATACAAAAAAACGATCATTTTTGAATCTACTAAGCAAATACAATCAAGTGGTAACTACTATAGAAGAACACTGAAATATACCTCAAACAAATTCTGAGGAGCGTTTACTTTTTCAATGTGATGTTGAAGACAAACCACGGGAGCTTCCGTGATCCAGTTACAACTCTGGGGCCAGCAATAGCTGCAAGCAACTATAAAGGCATATGGGTCTACTTAATTTACTGCTCCCATCCCATCCCATCCCATCCTCGGCGCGCACTGGCAGGGGCAGGTGCTTACTCTGCTGCGGTTAAGCTGCCTGCAGATCAACAATCAATCATGACAAGCCTTCAACAGAACACAGCTTCAGAAGGTGACTGACTCGTTGATCACTGAGGTGGAGCACTGTGCAGTGCTCAGTATCCAGTACAACAATGCTAGGAGCACTCTCAGTATCTAATTGCAACAATGTTGAAATCATCATTAATTAATACAACTAGCTAGTTTGTTATTAAGTTCAACCATGCATGCTTCAAGCTCAAGTTTTACCCACACCATATAGTAGTTATTTACAAAGTGAGACCGTGTATTTATCCTTTCAATTATGTTATCACCAAGTAAAAAACTACAACTTTGTAAATTTCTAACAGCCTTTCATACTAGCTCAAATGACCGTCTTCAAAATTGCTTCTAATCTACATATTACACATGCCCAACTATATTCTAATAACCAAGAATACCACATCATGTTCTTAATTAATTATAAGATAAATATATTTTTTGAACTATTAATGTACAAGGAAATTAGTTTTTTGAAGATTATTAAATTAAATAGGTAAGATTATAAACTTCTTCAAAAGTTATACATTTTAGCCTGAGCTCTCATAAATGTTTTTTACAACAAAAAAATCTACTATTAAAAGCACTTTTGTTGCGATAGTAACCACCATTGCAAAACTTTTAACTTCCTATTTAATGTGTATTCAACTAAGAATCTACAACCCACGCGCATTCATACAAACCCTCCACAAGTGTGTGTGTGTGTGTGTGTGTGTGTGTGTGTGTGTGTGCCAGGCACACTGCTTTTGAGACTATGAAACCAAAACTTTGATAATCATTAATTGGCTGCAGTACAAATGTCTCAAGATGAAGAAAATGTCTGACAAAATTCAAGTTGTCTTCAAGTACATGAAGTAGATTTAACAAATTTGGCATCTAATCTTTGGAGATGTGTTCTTGTGCTAATTCATCTCACTAATTAACTCATTGATGTGGGCCTCGCGGTTTCCAGCATCTCCACCGTCATTGTATCGCCTTTTCTTACCCTGCAATGCCTTTTCCGGCTTGTTCAGCTTGAAGGGGCACAGAAAACTGGTAACCTCCTTAAAATGTGTACCAACATTACCAATCTCATTCACAATGTCTTCTATGCATATAATCCCGTACTGACCCAATTCCTGCTAATAGAGTGGAGTCAAGAATTTGGGGAAAGGAATGTAGCAGAAACCAAAACAACATAATTTACTGAGTCTAATATACCTGCTCAATGGCATTGTTATCTGTCAATGGAACTCTCTGCTTGTCAATCTTTGCCAACCCCTTCTTGTATATCAGTTCATTCACACTCTTAATATTAGGACATCTTCATATAGAGAAAAATGTTAAATATAGCACGCGGTGATCCAAAAGATGTTGCAAATCCAAATTGTAAGCCTGTTACTAAGATGCAGATATATAAATATCAATACGATATTAATAACAACCTCTTTGTACTATTTTGTGGCTAAAACACATTTGGAACACAATAATAACCCAGTTTTCCATCTATTAGCACACCATTTAATGATTCATGTGACCGGTCATCTTAATTTGACCAAGAAAGCTGATAGGTGACCAACAAGAAATGTTTTTCTAATTTAACCATATAAAGTGACGGCTAGGATATCAGCATTGATGCCAACTGGTATGTGTTAAACTAGTATATTTTATTTTCTCTTTCTTTTCTATAGTAACTCACAAAACTTAAATTACAAAATTTATTGGTGTGTTTTAGGCTTGCAATTTGATAGGTCTCTGAGTTGTGACACAGATATTTAACTTGTCAATCCTTAAAACAAAACATATCTTCTAATTTTTAAAGAAATGATGTCATTTACCTCTTGCTTACTGTTTTCTGAGTTGAAATTATATAATAATACTGAATTTTATCATGTATCATTAAAATAATAATATGACAAATTAGAAGATCCAGCTAAACTCTGCCTATCCTAATTTACTATTCAGCTTAATCTTGTGAGTTTTTAATCATGTCTTTTTCTGGTATACCATCACTAAATACTGGTTCTACACCAAATTCAGATTCCCCTAGACTTTCAGTTAGAGCTTTATAGGCAAAATATATCAAGCATGGGCCAACCATCCAATTTAGTATTCAGCTCAATCTATGTGAGTTTTTAATCATGTCTTATTCTGGAACACCATTACTAAATAATGGTTCTACACCAAATTCAGATTCCCCTGGATTTCCAGTTAGAGCTTAAGCAGGAAAATAGATTGAGCATGGCACATCGTAGGAAAGACCGTGGCTAGAAGAGTGGGGAATATATCTTTTAGGTGCGTGTAATAGTCAAAATAGCAGTATGAAATTTGCAGTGAGAAGATACGACCAATGAATGCATTAGTTATAGGTATTTTGTAGCAAATACCAGAAGTAGAGATCAGTTTGCCCTACCCATATGTAATATATGGCTCCACTTTTTGCAGAATTTGCATAATCCTATCATTAGCCTTCACAAAGACGCCACTGAAAATTTTCCTCAGTCTCAAAGAGTACAAGATTTTCCTAGTTTTGGGATGCATGTCATTTTTTCTGAAAATCACAGGTGAAAATGGGAATCACAAAAAGAAATAGCATAAATATAGGAAAATAATTGCAACAATGACATTAACAACCCACCCTTGTATGCGTATGACAAAAAGGAGTTTGGATTCTGGTGTCACCAATGCCTGCTTTCGTCGGCTCCCCCTGTACTTCATTTGGATGAGGTCCAACTCCTGGGTACAAAGTCCAGTTAGTGTCTAGACTGACAGTGACTGACACCAGCTAAGAACCAAGACAATGGAAGCTAAAATCTAAATACTCCAACATGGGTGCGTGCCTGACTTTGATTTCCACCAAGTCAATCAAATCTGCCTCTTGTGAAACAATACAAACTACTTTTTTCTTTACAACAAACTAAGTCTACCAAGAGATCATACTTATTAAATAAGCTATTAATTATATAAGCATTCAAGACTCCAAATGTCACTACCAACCATGTCAAGAGACAGCTATGACGCCACTCTTCTGGATGAGCCAACTAATGGACATTTGAGACCCTAGGAAAAATGCATGTAAACTGAAGGCACGAATGATGTTGCAAATATCTGAAGGAGCAGTAGGATACAGAAGATCGTTACATGCCAATTAGCTGCAAAGCTAATCAAGTGTCTTCTATTAAGGCAGACATGAACAAGTTCCTAATTCACAAGGGGTAAGTGAGATTACTGTGTAGATATTTATTCCAGTGCATCCATAAACAATTATTAGATAAAGTACATGTCAGGTTGGATATATAAAATGTACTTTAATTGACATGATACAATACAAGGTCATGGGGTTGAGGGTGGTCCAAATCGTCATGGAATTAAGCTAATAGCCTAATATGACATCAACACTGCCAGATAAGACACACTTATGTAAACTAAATATATCACTCGTTATTCTACTCATCTGCGATTGCTACAGAATAATCTCTCCATCAAACCTTCTATTATAGCTCCAAACAGCAAAAATTCGGTTGTTCAGGTTCAACAATGTGAAATGATCTTTTGAAAATTTTAAATAAGCTGACACCTGAAGGTTCCAGCGTGAACTTAAAGCTTCACAATGTTTTGCCCAATTTTTTGGTGGCATTTAATCTCTTACAAGATTACATATTCACAAAATTGGTAGAGGGTCTTTAAGTCCCAGCACTCTGATGCACAACAATACAATCTACTATCTCCTATAATCATCAACAAATAAACTTAAAAAGCCCATTCAAGTATCAATATTGTAAGTGAGAGTGTGAGACTTGCCAATTATTAGAAAAAAAACAAAAATAAGTAACCAAAAGAAATGCCATTTAACTTAACCAATCAATATGTTAAAATAAATTTAGACAGTTTCAAACATCAAAAGTAGTAACAATTTTAGAGGAACCAAACAAATTTAAGCAATCTAAATCACAAACTAATTTCATGCCCAATAATTCAACAACAAAAATATATATTTACTTTGTCTCGGTACTCTCTGATGAATTGCTCGGGCTTCTTGATGACGAAATTATCTCCCTTAGATTTTTTCACCCTCTCCTCCAGCTGCTGTTTCCTTCTAATTGCCCAATCTTCATTGCTTTTCCTTTTCTTCAAAACTACTTCATCTATGTACGTGAGAGACATCGGTTCTTCCTCGGCCATGATTCCTAGCTAAAAATTCCAAGCAGATCATTCAGAAATTCAGCTTAAATGCAAACACAACAAAAATGTGAAATCAGCACAAGAACACAAATTAGTAAATATATTGTTTGTTAATGAATTTTTTGATACTTCCTAATTAGTACAGAGTAATATAAATTAAAATTAGGGTTTTACTTTAACGAAAATTTTACGATTGAAAATACAAGCACCATAAGTGAAATTTATGCTTCAACCTCACCTACAACTGTACAAATTGCTCGAGTATTGATAAACACGTACATATAATATATATATATATATATATATAATGCAAATTATAGAGGGAGATAAGTATATTTACCGAAAATATCTGGCTAGCAGAGTGGGGAGATAGATGGGAGAGAGTAGGAGGAAGAGAGCAGATGTTGTTAAACCCTAACAATATATACTGCATGACCCGCTTTAAACAGTCTTAACGAAGTTGGGCTATATACTGAAATTAACTTAGTAGCCCAAGCCCAACTTTGAACAATATTCTTTTGGACACATTTATATATGTTACTTTTCAAAGAACTTTTTTGTATTAATACATTTATATATATATATATATATATATATAAAGTCCATTTCATATTTGTATAATCCACCATTTTCGCATAGTTAGATGCAAGGGTGGTGGAGTATTGATCATGTCATAAGTAACTGTAACCATTTAAATATAGTAATGTGATCCAGGACCGTAACAAAGTAATTGAACCAAACCATATTTGTATTGCTCGCCTTAAGTCAGCTAGAATTTAAGAAATAAACAATCAGCAGGCAAAATACTACATTAGCTACAAAAAAGTGTGCAGTAAGATATTATTCCATTTCTCGACATGAAATCAGTCAGATCTTATAACATTTATCACTTATAAAAAGAAAAATAGCATTCATCATGATGCTTAGCAGGGTTGTATTTCATAAGTTAACAAACTGAAATTGACAATCCTGTTTCTTCCTTTCTTATCACTTTGCGCAAATAAACAAGGTTTCTCCTCCTAATTCTCATTATTTTAAATTCACCTAGCAAATTATGAGAAAATTCTGAGCACACAAATTCATAAATTAGGACAGACATATGTTTGCACACAGATCATATACCCAAAAAATAGTTAACAATAAATCAACTCTCTCCCACAGACACTCTCTTTAGCCATCTTCAATGGGGGATTTTTGGAGTAGCCTGTAGCTATTTACAAATTCTACGGATTGAAGTAATTTAATTTCCTTCACTTCTAGTTCTTCTTTGCAGAGCCATTCTCTTTCTAGTTGTACCAGTCTTTCTTTCTTTCTCATACATCTTCTTCACTTATATAAAAGACAGTTAAACCCCTTAAACCCCATATAAATTCCTCTAATTAATTCAGAAAAATCTATAACCAACCATTTACTAAACTGGATCTCTTCAGTCATCCAAACAGAACAATTCCAAAAATTCAACTAATTAAGCAACATTAGCAATTTAGCATAATCATAAACATCAAAAAAAGAACAGTAATCAATACTAAGATCTGAAGTTTATGACTACATCTTAGCAAGACTCTTCCTTTTACTAAAGAAATTGATCACATATCATAAATCAGCTAACCACCAAACTGTTTAACAGATACAGATCTAATAACCCCATTTCATAATTAAGTAAAAGTGAATTCACAAACAGAAAAGATTAATTAAAACTACAGTCAATAAGCACAGAGACAGAAAAGAATTGAATTAAAGTAAATAAGTACCGAAATTGTAAAATTACGAGTACCAGCAGAGTAGAAGCAAGTAAAATAGATGAGAAAGATTGAAGCTTCTGGAGAATGGGCGTCGCCTTCGTTTTGAAGAATGGAACCCTAGTATTAATATATACTATCTCTCTCTCATAATAATTGTTGTTTTTTCCAATTTATTTGTAATTTATAATTTTTTTAAGAGAATAAATTATTTATTTTTTAAATCATTCTTACCTTCTCGTTATCTTAAAAAAATTTATTCCTTGTATTAATAGATTTCAATTTCTCATAAAGTATCACCCTTACATTCTCTCATTATCCCAAAAAAATTTCATATTAATTGTTTTCAACTTCCCATAAAAGGATAGTGATGGAATTTTACACAAATTTTAATTAATAAATGATATCATTAAATAACTTTCTTAATCCATGTGCATGAAGTTAAAACGACAGTTATTATGGGATGGAGAGAGTATATCATGACAATTAATTCTAGAATTAAATATTCTTAATCACACGTCTTATGTGACCTAATTTTGTAATGTGTCCTAATTCTTTTTAATTATACAAAAAAAAAACCATTTATTTGTTATTGATAAAAGAGAGAACTTTGAGCCAAAAAAATAAAAGTAATGCAAATAAAACATTTAAAATTTTAACTATTCGATTGTTTATGACACATTTAAATTTTAATTTGTTGGTGAAATAAATGTGTTTTAACTGTTAATTAGGTGAACATTAGTTTAAAAAGTTCTAATTCTCGATGCAACTCTCATTTCTCAACAAATAATAATTAAATTTTGAGAGCTAATATTTTCATATGTAAAAATGATTTTTAGTGCCCTTTTGTTTGGTCCCTTGGGTACCGGACTTGTTTGTTTTGGCTTCTGAGCAAGAACGAGAAATTGGCAGTGCACCATCTTTGCTATTACGTATGTTGTATTTTTTCATGAACAGTAATCGAGTCTCACCTGAAATATATTATTTTTCAATGTTGTTAAATTTTTAGTCCACTTCTAAAGCAATGTCATGTAGAGGAGTTACTACGACTTTTATTTAATCTCCTTTTCTATGTTTGGGAGTGGTGTTATTTCATTTCTTTAATTTAACTGAATAAATTTTGGGCAGAATCCAAAAGAACCTGGGCAGAAGCACTGGACGAGCCTTTGCCGGCACTGTTCCACCCAATTCACTAGCCTTCGGCATATATACTAATATCCGGTTCATCATGACTGACAAAATTCCATTTCTTCTTTTTATGAACCGGTGAAAAATGTGAAAGCATGAGAAATTAGAACAAAACCAATATCAGTCGACTCGTTACAAATGCTCATCATTATTTTAGGATTTCGAAAATAATGAAAATTTATTTGAATTATAATTTAGAGCATCGACATTCATTCATTAATGAATTATACTTTAAAACTCAATTTCTTTTTCTTATTCCAGTAATACTTGTAATTGGAGCATTCATTTTGAAATTAAGATGTAGAATTTCAAAAATGATGAAAACTAATTTGAATTGTAATTTAGAGCATTGATTATTTCATTTCTTAAATTTGACATGCAAACATAATGTAAAATAGTAGAACAAATTTTTAGCATTTTTTTGGCACTTTTTTGCTATGTTTGGTTCTCATTCCTTGATATGTATAGAATGGAATGACTTAAGGAATAAAATAGTTCAAGGAATGGAATGGGAATGAAAATTGAATGGTCATTCTCATTTTTATGTTTAGTTTGTCCACATTCGTACATGAATAAAATCACTTTTTTACTTTAGGGTCATATTTGTTTGCAAGGATTATAATCTCGGGATTATAATTCATGAGATTATAATCCAAGACTATTAATCCTAGGATTAAATAGTCATGTTTATTTTTTATAGATTATTCATGTGATAACTTAAAATAATCTCATGTTATACTTGTTTTTTTCAGAATTAATTAAATGATTGGATTAAAAAATATAGTTTAGACTATTATACTCTTACCAATAATAATATATTTTAAACTTATTTATACATCAAAAAATAATAAAAAATTAATTAAATTTTTTTAAATAAGTAGTTATATTATTCAGTAAATATTATTTTTTTTAAGAGAGGAAGTGGGGTTGGGGGTGGGGGTGGGGGGGGGGGTGTATACATAATCAGTAAATATTATTTTTTAAATTTTGTGGGGTGAGGGTGGGTGGGTGGGTGGAGTGGGGGAGGGGGTGGGGTGGGGTGGGGGTGGAGTGGGGGTGGGTGCGTGGGTGGGCGGGTGGGATGGGGCTGGTAGAGTGAGGGTGTACATATAATCAGTAAATATTTTTTTAAATTTTTGTGGGTTGAGGGTGGGTGGGTGGATGGGTGGGGTAGGCGACGGGGGGAGGGGGTGGGGGCGGGGGTGGGGTGGGGGTATACATAATCAAAAAATATTTTTTTAAACAGTAAATATTATTTTTTAAACTTTTTTGTGGGAGTGGGGTGGGGTGGGGTGGGTGGGGTGGGTGGGGTGGGGTGGGGTGGGGTGGGGGTGGTAGGGTGGAGGTGTATATATAATCAGTAAATATTTTTTTAAAATTTTTGTGGGGTGTGGGGGCGGGCGGGGTGGCCGGGGGGTGGAGTGGGGGTATACATAATCAAAAAATATTTTTTTAATCAGTAAATATTATTTTTAAAATTTTTGTGAGAGTGGGGGAGGGGGTGTATACATAATCAAAAATTATTTTTTTTAGTAGGGTGGGGGGTGGGGGGTGGGGTGGGGGTGGCAGGATATATACATAATCAATAATTTATTTATTTTTGAGGGGGTAGGGGTGGGGGGCGGGTGGGGTGCGTGAGGTGTGTAAATATGTATTTTAGTAAAAATTAATTATATGATGATATCGAAAAGAGGAGTGGAAGGTGGTTGACCTAGGGATGAAAAAAAACCACCTATTTAGAAAGGAATGAAAAATAGCTTTTAAATTTGGAAAAGATTGACTAAAGGAATAAAATGATCATTCCAATTGACTAACCAAACATGTTTTTTGTCTTTTGAACCGAATAAATTTTGGTAAGGAAACACTATTTTCACACGTGTTTTTAATATTTCCACAACGTACTTCTCACATGTAACCTGCGCCTCATGAATTACTGGAAAACTAAGCGAAGGTTTATTATAAAGACCACAATACATGAAATCAACACAAAAATTCAAGACCAGTGAGATTTATATAAAAAAAAATCAGTATACAGATTGGATAATAATGTGTAGTTACAGCACTTGTCCAAAGCCAGAGTTATGGGGAAAAAGGTATGATACAAAACTTCTTGTGTCTAATGCTAAATCCTCAAATTACACTAGTGTAAGAGGAACACAAATTAGTGCATTTGCACCCATCCACTTCATTTCTACTGTTGATAAAACTCACAACTATGAAGTTTTCACTAAAAAACATAATAGCTGTTTCTGAAAAAAGAAAAAACTACAAATCTCTGAATTTATAATTTCACTCTCCATTGGGTGATTTTATTTTTAGTCCACCCGGAAAGCAAAAAATGAAAGAAACTCTAGTACTTACCCCTCCATGAATGCCACTTCAGCTTCAACTGGAACAATAAAGGAGGACTACCCAAAATCCCATGGGACAGTCTCGGATCAAAGACATCAAAGTGCACGCGTCTCAAAGAATCCAAAAGAACCTGGGCAGGCACAGCCGGCAGAAGCACTGGACGAGCCTCTGCCGGCACTGTTCCAGCCAATTCACGAGCCTTCTGCAGATGTGCATTAGCTACAGCTGCTATCTCAAAAACCGCATCACACAGGCCCTCACGGGAATCCATGTGGATTTCTGATTGACCACCTTGCTTAACCAACAACCCATGCTTTCCCGATACCTCAGCTGGTATATATGAAAAGTGGCGGTTACGACTCGCGTGGTACGGCAGAGACTTTAGCAGCAACAGAACACCACTTGCCTTGCCTATATGTGATGCTGCATGATCTGCTGTTGTGGACCTGATACCGCCTGCTTGAAGGGTTGTGTACAATATAGTTGATACAGTATCCTCAGCATATTTCTCCAACTCATTAACAGTCTGTGGGATGTCACTCACCTCTCTTTGGGCATCATTGATCCGAGCTTCAACAGACCGCTTTAGCCAGCTCTTGCTCACTTTATGCTCTGATATTACAGATGCAAGGGCCTGAGCAGTTGGGTGCTCAATTAACTTGTTTGCAAAGATCTTGTCTATAGCTTCTTGCCACCATAGTAGACGCATAAGCCCAATTTTTGGATCAGAAGCAACATCCATAGCTCTAGCTGTTTCAACATTGAAAGCACGGAGAGCAAATGCAGCTCTCCGCATGTCAGGGGGAAGTTCAAGAAGACAGAGGTAGTGGTGGTAGTCATAATTTCGTACTTGCTGTACGCAATAGGAGAAAGCTGACCGTAACCCACCAGATGAAGAAGCCCCACTCATCCAACCCAGGTATGGTTCTCCTGCAAGCATACAATTTTGTTAAAAAGGAAAGATGTTTTGACAAGCTTATTAGATGAAGCTAAAATGTTAAGTACGAAGCTTATCGAGAAAAATAAACATTGAAATTTAAACTACAATAATGGACCTACTATCCCCCAACAAAAAGCCCTAAAACTGACGAACCAAAAAAGATGCTTCATGCATAATTCCCTGAATATAGTGCAACCCTTTTAGAATCTGTATATCTATTGGCCATCTCTGCGATCCAAACTTTGATTATGCCAAATTGCCAACAATATTAAAAGGTTTCAACAGAGGGAAAACATGAAACCAGTAAATAAGATTTTTAAGAGGACCAAGAAAAACAAAGTTGCAGAATTCTAAGACCATAGACGACAAGTTTCAATTTAGTGAAGAAACTCAACTTAAAAATCAACCAATAAAACAAATTGAATGATGAAACAAATAGGTTGAGAAAGTAGGAAAAGAGCACTGCAGAGTTGGGGATGGGGAATGTGGAATTAGGGGAACCAGACTTTTCAAAAAGCACTGGTAGTGTTGTCAAAGACGGTTAGACAACTTAATTTTTATGTGCATAACAGACGCATTGTTTAAGAGAGAGTTCCTCATGTAGGACGGGGTAAGAAAAAGGAATAAGAGTACCTATCTCCGCAGAGAATCGGTAAAGAAACACACAAATTCAATCTCAAATCGATTAATTCAATAAATCTATAAAATAACAAAGTATTACAATGCTTAAATAGAAAACTCAATACTCGGGGACTAAATAAAAACCCTAATTCAAAAAGGAAACAATCTCTTAACTAAAATCTACTACTACAATAAAATTCTCCTAATTAAAATCTACTACCATAATTAAAACTTCTAGAACATCCTATTAAAATAATTACATTAATATTCCAACATTAACATCTAAATAACAATACAAAATTAATAATAAATTCTTGAATTTCTTCTTCCGTATTGCATCAATCTCCTCGCCTTTGAAAAAAACTTATCCTCGAGTTTTGAAATATCGAAGAATAATACCATAGTCCGTGAGATGCATGCCAACAAAACATGTGCATCCGATGTTCTTGAGCACAAATTTCGGAAATAGGGTTGACACAAGCAAGAAACTAGATGCAGCTTTGCACTCGAATATGAAATTTGGCATAAAAAAGTCAACATGTTCTACCTCAATTGTGTCTCTTTTTTTTGTTCAACTTCTTGGTCAATATAGTTCACCTCTTGCACTGCACTTCCTTTAATGCAAACCTCCTTGGAATTCAATAGATACAACATCCTCAACTTCAGCCACTTTAAGAAACATCGGATGCGCATGTTTTGTTGGCATGCGTCTCCCGGACTATGGTTTATTATTCTTGGATATTTCAAAATTCGAGGACAATTTTTTTCAAAGGCGATGAGAATGATGCGATACGGAAAAAGAAATTCAAGAAGTTTATTATTAATATTGTATTGTTATTTAGAGATAAATGTTGGATTATTAATGTAATTATTTTAGTTGGATATTCTAGAAGTTTTAATTATGGTAGTAGATTTTAATTAGGAAATTTTTAATTATGATAGTAAATTTTAATTAGGAGTTTTATTGTAGTAGTAGATTTTAGTTAGAAGATTGTTTTCTTTTTGAATTAGGGTTTTTACTTAGTCCTCAAGTATTAGATTTTCTATTTAAACATTGTAATACTTCATTATTTTAGAGATTATTGAATGAATTGATTTTTAAAACTGTGTACTTTTGTGCCTATTTCTTTACCGATTATCTGCGTATATAGGTACTCTTATTCCTTTATCGAGAGCCAAAATTCTTGATATATTTTGATTTCGCCTAATTCCTTCCTATCCTATTTTTCTGGCCTCCGTCAAATTGTCGAAGTTCGCAGGAGAATCGACAACAATTTTTTGAGATGAAAGCACTATCTGCCGTCGCCAAAGTTTCCGTCTATCCCGGGGGGGGGGGAAGTCAATGTTACTGTTCATCACTGCAGTGTGTTTCTTCTGCCAAAATACACTTTTGTACCCCCAAGTTTCTGAAATGTTCAATTCAGCCCCTCAAGTTTCTGAAATGTTCAATTCAGCCCCTTAAGTTTCTGAAATTTTCAATTCAGCCCCCTAAGTTTCTGAAATTTTCAATTCAGTCTCCTAGGTTTCTAAAATTTTCAATTCAGCCCCTGAAGTTTCAGAAAAGTTCAAATCAGTCCATGTTTCTTTATACTTTTTGCACCTAAGCCCCTAGAGCTAAAAAACGTGTTGGTCGGGCAAGAGAAAATAGATATATTATATTACTGATGACTGATAATTGGGAAGATCATCTTAGAAGAATTGAAGTAGGACGGGGTGAAAAATGGAATAAGAGTACCTATTTTCACAAAGAATCGGTAAAGAAACACACAGAAAAAGCACCCAACTTTAATTTCAAATCAATTCATTCAATAAATCTATAAAATAATGAAATATTATAATGCTTAAATAGAAAACTCAATAACTAAATAAAAACCCTAATTCAAAAAGGAAACATTCTCCTAACTAAAATCTATTACTACAATAAAACTCTCCTAATTAAAATCTACTACCATAATTAAAAATCTCCTAATTAAAATCTACTACCATAATTAAAACTTCTAGAATATCCTACTAAAATAATTACATTAATAATCCAACATTTATCTCTAAATAACAATACAAAATTAATAATATTCTTCTTGAATTTCTTCTTCCGTATGGCATTAGTTCCCAAAAATTCCGCTGGTGGACGGAGACTTGCAGGGTTGAATCAGAGACCATGTCTATCAAAGTGATACTATATCATTAACTCAAGCAAAATTACTTTCGTTGTTGGGCTACCTAAGTCTTACATTCCATTTTGAAACATAAACACATTTATTACCCAAAACAAATCAGGAAAACAATTGTTTGTCTGGATTTCATGGACTTTGACTGTAAAGCATAACTTCTGAATTCACCAGAAAAGTAGTTAAATATTCCGTAAAGTGGGAGCAGGAAAGCTCTTTGGTCAGTGACTGGTGACAGCAACTTCAGTCTTTCTATTAGCTCTGGTTTTTTCCGCCTCTCAGTGTTCAATTGGCTAAGCTTCTAACAAGTTTCTATTATGTATAAGCATATTTAAGTGTGTATATAGTATATATACAGACTTCTGTTCACTCTTAGGAGGTGCATCAGTCATCATCCCATCAAATGATCAACTAGACATGGAATAAGAAAGATTGGAGGCAATATTAATCACATTTTGTCCCATTCATATGCATGGTAATGCAAAGCATATAAGCTTTAAACAAGCTCCTCCTCGTAAATTGTACGAGTTTAGAAAAACCCTATATTAGAAGCTAAGCTGAGGGGCATAGGAGAATTGGTGCTAATGAAAAACTGTCAACACACCTTGAGTTTTGAACTTTCAACATAATTCAAGTGACAAGGAATTGGTGCTCACTTTACATGAATTATACAAGGGACAATAAATGCAGGATGAGCTTAGGTGCTTAACAACTGTCAGCAAACATAATCAGCTCCACGCTGACATACTCTCTCCGTTACACAAAAAAGTCTCATTTGTAAAAAATAAATGTTCCACGAAAAGAGTCCCTTTTTCGTTGACGATAGTATAAAATGATACAATGTCCTTGAGTTTAACATCACAATTTCACTATTATGCCACCATTACTAAACTAAACACTAATTATATTTAGGGAGAAACATGGAAGAAAATAAATCCTTCAAAGTTTCAAATTTTGAAATATGGAAACTTTTTGTAGAACGGAGGGGGTATAACTTTTTTTTATTTCCAGAAAGAGATCAGCAAGTGAATCACTAGTGTACCATTTAGTAACTGTTGGTTGCCAAATCCAACTGCTTTTTACTATGTTATGAAGCATCTATTGCCACACAAAAAGAGGATCAACGGGAAAAATAGAGAGTTCAAAATAGATACAACCACGTAGATTTCACGAGCAGCTTCTAGACAAATGCGAACTACTACCTAAAGAACATCGCCCAGTCAGAAGGTAGCTACTAAAAAATACAAATGGGTTCAAACTCAGACATGAGTCTAAGAACTATAGTTGAAATAAAGAAAAATTGGAGCCTTTATTTCTTTCCATTAAAATCTAGATGAGTTGAAGTTAGAATGTTACTGTTTTTTACAAAATGCATGAATATATCTACAACTTTTGATCCCTATAATGGAATAAATCCGCCAGCGCAAATTCAATAAGCAATTAGAGTATAAATAGTTAGGTCAAAAACTCATTTAGCTAACATGGAGATTGTATACTAGTAAGAAAAAGAAGACATAATAGAAAAAACAAAGATGAGCGAGGGCATAATTTCTAGAATCAGTTGACAAAGTACAAAGCAATCATTCAGAATTTCAATCGGAGAGAATTCATATGTGCATCTAGTTAATCAAATGAATAAATCTTATCAGAATATAAAGAGATAGTGGGAACCTGATATTTGAAACCGCCGAAAAGGATTGGAGATCCTGTTTTGAGGGACAGCCGGTGAAGGAGAGGAAGCGAGAGCCGTACCGGCGCCGGAAAAATGGAGGCTTCGGAAGAGTACAGGGAAAGAAGAAGACTGAGAAAGGCTCTACCTAAACTTGAAGCAGTAATTTTTTTTCTTTCGGAACATAGCATCTTTTTCATTTTATTTTTTATTTATGAAAATTAATAAAATAAAATAAAACACTCATATAATCCCATTGTCCGTCCCAAATTGAGAGTTCTACTTGATTTACGTTAAGAAAAATAATTATAATTAAATGAATTTTAGCTAAATCTTATTATGTATTAAAAAGTGAAAATGTCAAATGAAAATTTTATTTTGGGTAGAATGAGTAGTTGAAAAGAGTTAAATAGATATAAGTTTGATGCAAAAAAGATGACATTTTAATTCACTTAAACCGTAATTTCATTTAAGCACGGTCATTAGTGAATTTGGATTTCACTCTCAATTATTACATAATTACACTCTCAATTTATGTATGTATATGTATGTGTGTGTATAGAGAGAGAGTCTTTAACTAAATAAAGTATTATGTTTTCTTTAAGCTTATTCATTTTTTATATGTTTGTCATTTTAATTAATCTAAATAATCTTAAGATGTATTATTACTATTATTAATTGTATGTGTTATGTTCAAACTTCCTATTTTTTTGATGAATTTGATCTTATGAATCGTAAATATTTTAATATTTTTATCAATTGGTGTCAAAATGAGTTAATGTCGTTTAATAATGAGTTGCATTAATTTTTTGTTATTCATTTTTAGTTTATTAATTTTGATTTTTTTATTTGACTTTGTCCCAAAATAAGCCTGAAGTTCGCGTTGAGTTTGAACAACATATTATAAGTCTGAATGGGTTGAACTTGAGCTCGAACTCATCAATATTTGAATGACTTGAGCTTGGGTAGCCTCAAGTTCGGTTCACTTAACCCAATTGGCAATCCTACTTGAAGGATCATATATTTTAATCAATCTGTCTCTCCGAAAATAAGCCTGAAGTTCATCATTACATATGGGTTGAGTTTGAACAACATATTATAAGTCTGAATAGGTTGAGCTCGAGTTCGAACTCATCAACATTTTAATGAGTTGAACTTGAACAGTCTTAAGTCCGGTTCACTTAACCCAATTGACAGTCCTACTTGAAGGATCGTATATTTTAATCAATTTGTCTCTCCAAAAATAAGCCTGAAGTTCATCATTACATATGGGTTGAGTTTGAACAACATATTATAAGTCTGAATAGGTTGAGCTCGAGTTCGAACTCATCAATATTTTAATGAGTTGAGCTTGAACAGCCTTAAGTCCGGTTCACTTAACCCAATTGACAGTCTTACTTGAAGGATCGTATAATATTGAAGTTTATCATCAATATTTTAATGAGTTAAACTTGAACAACCTTAAGTCCGGTTCACTTAACCCAATTGACAGTCCTACTTGAAGGATCGTATATTTAAATCATTTTGTCTCTCATGCACTTCCTTTATTCTAATAAATTTACTTTGAAAAATGAAGTATATATTACGACTTTATGTATTGTTTTTTGTTATTAATTACTTGATAAGTGCGGGTGATAACTTTTTTGAAGAAATATATAATATAATAGGTTAATTTTATATTCTTAGCTAGGGGAAAGGGGATCCTATGTCTTTCGCAAATTATAACTTAGTAAGAAAACTTTGACAATTTGTAACTTGAGTCATCTACTTTTTCAATAATTTTTTTATCCCTCTTATGCACTGGGAAAAGAATAACATAGAAAAACTACTTCTCAATTAGCTAAGTTTTACGACTAATTTGAGAGTATTGTTGGGAATTTTTTTAAAAAGTATTAACAATTATTAAAAAAAATAATTTTTTTTGGCACAATACAAAAACAAATTATGAGGTTTACAATGGGATACAGGGGGTAATATATTTGTTACATTAAGATTACACATTGTTTTTTTTTCTAAGTAATAATATTTTGTATACGTTAAATTTTATAAGATTTATACTTTTTGTATTATATATATATTTTTTAAGATTTATATATTAATACTTAGAAAAAATCAATATTAGTATATAAATATAATAATAGATTAATTTTGTAAAAAAAATATTTCTTTCAAAAAATTTATTTAACTAAGAATGTAAAACTAATTATTGATGAAAAATTAATTAAATTTAAAAATCTACAATAGTAGTTCAGCTATTTATATAATATAAATGATAGTATTCATCTTTAAATTAATGATGTATTTGGTTATATATTCATATATTCATCTATTTATGCAATGGCAAAATCTTATTGAAATTCAAATAGTTATACTTATATGATTGAATAATAAAAAAACATTATATAATTCATATTATTGTTGTCAAGAATATGAATTTTAAAGAATACTAATTAAATTAAAAAAAATGTATGAGAATAAGTAGATAATTATGATAGCTATAATTACACCCCTATTTGTTAAGATAGCATTATCCTTTTGTTTTTTCTCTTTTTTATAGAAAATAACATGCGTCAAAAAATAAGATTTCTCTCTTCTTTCTTATTTTTATTAATGTAATGTCAATTCCATATAAAAGAGAGAGATAGAAGGAAAAGAGTTCTGGTAATATGTTTTGCCAAAATTTGAAATTTTAGTTGCAACTAGATATAAAGTAACCTCCTACCAAAAAAACCACTTTCTATAAGTAAGAAATAATAAGTAAAAAAATAAACTTTAACACTTAAAGGTCACAACACCTCAACTCAATTTTAACTATTAGACTAAGATCTCATTGATACATTATGTCATTACATAAATAAATATAGATCACATATAAATAAGTTATAGCTACGTCTAAAATTATAATTTTATCACTGCAAAATATATCATTTTTTATAAAAAAAAAATTATTCAACTTTGGTTGCTGCTTGTGAACATAACCGTAGAGGATTAATCATTTAAAGCTATATCTAGATTTTTTTGAAAGAGTACAATATAATTTTTTCATAATCAAGTACATCAATTTATGTTGTTGCCAACGCTTTTCCGAGCCGAGTTGGAATTCTTATTATAAAGGGCAAACAAAGCCCGAAGGCTGCCTTCACAGTCCAAGCACAACAACGCAATTATCAGGGGTGCTCACGCAAAGCTTTTAGAATAGTCTCTACGTGTTTCAGATGCTTCTCACAGGTCTTGCTCTGAGGGGACGATGATAGCAACTCGGTGTGGTTCAATTTCGGGTCCTGCTGATTCTGGTTTGGCCGAAGCAGTCAGCTTTAGGGAGGCTTTAAGTTGGCTTAAAAGACTTGGTGCTTCACAGGTAATTGTTGAATCCGACTCTTTCATGTTAATACAAGCTATTCAGGCTTCATCTTCCTCTCCGAATTATGTTGGTTTGGTGGTGAATGAATGTAAGGATTTGGTTGATTCTATAGTCTGTTGTCGCATCTATTTTGTTAGGAGGTCAGCGAATTCTGTTGCACATTTCTTAGCTTGTGCTTCGGATTCTATGTCTGATGTCCAGGAATGGGGCTCTATTCCCCCTCCTTTTATTTGTAATGCTTTAAGCTTTGATCTCCAGTAATGAAATTCAATTTTTCCTCAAAAAAAATAAAAAAAATCCTAAGAACATCATTCATCAGCCGCATAAAGGTTGAAGGATTGTCAATATCGAGGCGTATTGACTTCGCTCTCCTCACAATATTAATAACCAATACTACCTCAGGTCCTTAAAGAGTGCAGTTTTAACAAAAAGTACACAAACTAATAAGTGGGATAAAATGACAAAGCTAGCCTTTCTCTTCCTTTAGTGCATTAACTTTCTCATTTAATGCATTAATTAAAATAAGGGCATATTTGAAAAAAAAGGTTTTGGGTTCCTAAAATTGCATTATTTAAGGAACATTTTTTTTTTTGCTAAAACTGCACTCTTTAAGGAACGAAGGTAGTATCAATAATCAATAGAATCTCATAAAAAAAAATAAACACACATAAATCCCACATAAAGAAAAAATAAACTTTCATAAAAATAAAAATAAACCCACCTAACATTTACCTAATATCAACATTTTTTGTGCGAGGAGTGGCCCTCTTCTTATCCCAAAAATTGGGGAGGTTTGTACTTGAGATAAATATATATCATCATAATATCATCATCATTTTCAACAAAAAATAATGTTAGAGAAACACATTATTTTATAAATTGCTGATGTGGCATACTCCATCTTAATTTTGTACGAGGGGCCGAAGACTATATTGAAGCAATTTGTTGATCAATATGCTGAGGTGGAGTATGCCACATCAGCAGTTTGTAATATATTTGTAGAATAGTTTGTATCTGTAACATTCCTCTTTCAACAAATACTTTCATCTATTTTTAAATTAGAGATATATTTTTAAAATTATAATTTTTACAAAAAAATTAATTTCAATATATCCTTGGCATTAGATGAAAGATCATAGTGATGACATAATAACATTGAATTCACCTAAAATATAAATAAAGGTATGTTAAGTATTTCATATCATATTAACGTTTAAAAATAAAAATATAACTTTAATTTTAGAACAATTTAAAAAAATGTCTGTAATTTTGAAATTAACAAAATAAATAATATTTTATAAGATTTGAAGGAGCTCAATTGGCCAAAAATAGCCAACACTTGTAATGTTTTAGCTCAAACCGAGTCGAAAATAACGTTCATTCCCTATCTTAATTCTTAAGAATACTACTGGATCATTTTAATATACAGTACTGCACAATAGAACACAAAACCCTTATTTTGCAAATTTTGTTTTCTGTATATATATATATCTGGGTAAATAGGCTATTTTGCATTAAAAATATTTTTCATATAAAAATTTCTGGCCGATCGACTTTCTCTACTTTTATAATCTTTTAAAAAATAAATAAAACTATGATGATAAGAACAAATCGAACAAGTTGAGGGAAGGTTTTAGCCAAAAAGGGGTTGAGAGTACAGCTATTAGCTATAAATGAACTTAATATTTGTGGCAGTAAAAACTGTATCCCACCATTTGAAATATTAAAACCACCACATGCAACTTTGTTGACACATTGCCATCTCTCTCTTAATTGCTGGCACCACCTTACAACTTTCCAAACAAAAACCTCCACCCCCCCTTTTCACTCACACTCTCTCTCTCTCTCTCTCTATATATATATATATCTATCTATATATATATATATATATAGACACACACGCACACCGCTACCAAAATTTCCAACTCCATTTTCCACACACAAACACACACTAATTCCTCCCTTTTCTTCCCATTCTTCTTCTTCTTCTTCTTAATTTTTTTTTGTTTTTTTATATTTATTATTAATTGTAAGTTAATTAACTCATAATTAGTTACACAAATGGTAGTGGTTTGGGTTTCTAGTATAATAATTAGTTGTTTTTTTCTTGGGTTTTCACAAGGCGGCCAACTCAGGGCTGGTTTTTATACAGAGAGCTGCCCAAATGCTGAATCAATTGTTGGCGGTTTTGTTCGGGATGCTGCTCAGTCCAACCCGAAAATTGCTCCGGTCTTGCTTAGACTTCACTTTCATGACTGTTTTGTTCAGGTAATAATTAATTAATATCTCTCTCCACCTCCCAAATTTAATCTATTGATCTTCCTCTGTCCAAGAGTGCCAAATCTAACTGTCTGTATCTTGACACCAATTTTAAGACGTACGTGTAATTATATATATAAATAGTATCCGGTTATCACGAAGTTAATGATAAATTACTCAATTGACCAATACAGCAGAGAGAAATCATCTTTTGTCTGCGTGTCAAGACTGTATTGTTCAATTGATTAAAGTTGTTAACCACTCCCATATATATATATATATATATATATGCACTGCATCCAGAAAAAGAAAAGTTTGATTTGGGTTGATGATGATGGATGGGGTATATAGGGATGTGATGGATCAATACTAATTGAGAATGGTCCGAGTTCGGAGAGGCATGCATTTGGTCATGAAGGTGTTGGAGGGTTTGAAGTGATAGAGAATGCAAAGGCTCAGTTGGAAGTTGTTTGCCCCGGTGTCGTTTCTTGTGCTGATATTGTTGCCATTGCTGCTAGAGATGCCATCGCCGTGGTACGTAGTAGCTTTAATTTTCAATTCCTAGTAGTATAAAATGACACAATGTTCTTGAATTTGCATGTCGTAATCAAACAGAAATCGATGATGATGATGATATATGGTAAAAATGAATGAACAGGCGAATGGTCCGAATTACGAGGTACAGACGGGTAGAAGAGATGGAATGGTTTCCAATATTTCTTTGGCGGATGCTATGCCGGATGTTACAGATTCAGTTCAGCAACTTAAGAATAAGTTTTTGAGCAAAGGCCTCTCCGATAAAGACCTTGTGCTTCTCACTGGTACGGTACATACAGACATCCCTATTCTCTTAATTTCACACACACACACACACACAATATATATATATATATATATATATATATATATATATATATATATATATATATTGTAGTACATGCAGGTGTGGTGGCCTAGTAGTCGGTAGACATTTAAAGGGGTATGAAGAAGAAGTTTTAATTAATTTGCATAGCATTCAACATGATAATGACATAAATAAAAATTTGTAGGGGTCAAGTCAACAAAGAAATTAAGAAGAAGAAGAAGAATAAGAAGAAGAAATATTCTAAGCTTTTCATTTTCCTGAAAGTTTCTGTTTTTGGAAAAAGAAGATATGATGCACAGCATGTAAAATGTGGTTCACCAACTCATGCTGATTATAAATCATTCAATTTAGAAGGCATAACAGAATCACATTTTATTTTAAGTTTGAATATTATATTGTCCATTTCTTTTCATAATTTTTTTTTACGATAAATGAATGAGATTTGTTCTTAATTTTTTTTGACATACTAGTAAAAATATCAAAAAATCGTGTGAAAATATCAGTTTCCGATGGAAAATAAGGACGGGTATGAGATAGCATGAACATGAAAATCAAACATTACCATTCCGGTGTTAAAATTTCAACGAACAAAATTAAACACCCTTCCAAACCGATGTGGGATTTTGGGCTTGTTCGTCTATTGACATTTGGAGCGCATATGATCATTTTTTTAAAATTTTTTGTGTACTTGTTGGTGTAGTATGATAATTAGGTAATTAATGAATGCTTTATTTGGAGGACATGGTAATTGTTTGCTTTGGAAAATTAATTTACTCAAATTTTCAGCTTCACATACAATTGGCACCACAGCATGCTTCTTCATGACACGAAGGCTGTACAACTTTTTTCCTAATGGCGGCACTGATCCGGCTATAAACCCCAGTTTGGTGCCGGAGCTGAAAGCTACGTGCCCGCAGAATGGAGACGTGAATGTCCGGTTACCGATAGACCGAGGCAGTGGCCAGACATTTGACAACCAAATTTTACAGAACATTAGGTCTGGTTTTGCAGTGCTGCAATCTGACGCAAGGCTATACGACGATGTTGCGACCAGGAGTATAATTGACTCGTATTTTGGCGTACTTAGCCCGGTTTTTGGACCCTCCTTCGAGGTGGATTTTGTTAATTCCATGGTGAAAATGGGCGGCATTGATGTCAAGACAGGTTCACAGGGGACCATTAGGCGTGTTTGTGGACGTTTTAATTGATTAAATTGATGATGTCCAAAAGAGAGGGGAAAAAAATATGATCATATTTGTAGAATGGTCTTTCTTAGCTTGTTGACGTTGATACAAAATTATGTCCACTACGACAGGGTATTCGGTGAACTGGCGGGAGTTGTAAAGAGGTAGCGCCCTTGAAAGCCAAGAACAAAGTGTAATTGAGCTTGTGGATTTATTAGTAGTTCGGTCTTGGGTTTTACTAATGTATTGGGTTTCATGTGTTTAAGCTCATGTTATAGCAGTTAAGGTTTTTTAGTTATTATAAAAATATTATTTGGTGTGTGAATCTTTTTAGGGTGTGTAAGATGTTTAATGAATAAATCAGACAAGTAAGACCAGTCAAATTAGTGAATATGGGTATAATGAATACATCAGACAAGCAATAAATATTAATCAAATTGGTGAATCTAGGTATATTGCGTGTTTTTATTTTTTCGTCTTTCATATAATATCTGTGTAATTACAATATTATTCGTTCTTAAATTCTACCACAGTAATTCATAAGAAATTGAGAAAGACCCCGTGCCACAGAAAACTACGGAATAGGAATCTCTCCATTTTCATTTCCATTTTCATTTCCCTTCATTTCCATCAAGTTCACCAATTTTTGTTAATAATGATTTTGTTAGTAATGATCCAAATATGTTAATAGATAGTTAATGATATTAAAATCAATCCTAAAAAAAAATTTAGTAATCCGAAAATTTTTCACCGTAAAAGTCTAAAAGAATTTTCACTGTTAATTTCAACGGTGAAAATTCTTTTAGACTTTTAACGGTGAAAAAGTGTCGGATTACTAATTTTTTTTCTTAAAATTGATCTTAATATCATTAACTATCTATTAACATATTTGGATCATTACTAACAAAATCATTACTAACATATTTGGTGAATTTAATGAAAATGGAGATGATCCAAATCCAAAACTACAGTAGACTTCATGCAGGCCAAGAGTACGTTGAATTGATAGATCCACCAGTGGCTAAGTTTTCTATGCGACCATGTGACTCCTTAAAAATTATTTTTATGTGCTCGTTATAAAGAAGTAAATATAAATCAATTTAGTGATAATGTAAAAATAAGAAATAGCAAAAAAAAATGAAATGCTTACTTGTATATTTATACCTTCAAAAATATTTAATCATTTAGTTTGTCCTCCATTTTAATATATAAGAATAAAATGATTCTTAAGTTAATTCTAAAATAAATGAGAAAAAATAACTTTTGTATAAATATGCAAACGAATGACTTATATTTTAAGAGGGTAAACTATTTCATTATTCTTTGTATTTTTATGTTTGAAACAAATAAAATATAATACATATAAGATTAAACTAGTAATTGTCCGTGCCTGAAGGCACGACGTAACGAAAAATCAGATTAATATTCGAAAAGAAGAGCAAAGAATCAAGTGTGATGATTAAAATTATTCAGGCTTAAGCGAAACAACGCCTGTCAATCCCATTGTAGAATGATAAAGAAATAGCACGAAAAGCTCCTAATGCATGAGCTCAAAGCTAAGGGAGAAAAGAGAAATTCTGTACCAATTAACAAAGAAAACCAACATTCACTAACCAACCACAAAAAACCTAGGATTCCTCCAAGTATAAACCAACAAGGAAAATTCTAGAAAAACCAGTTTAATCTTATATGTATTATATTGGTGGATCCAAGATTTGACATCAGTGTAGGTAAAATCTTTTGTAATTTTTTTTTACTCACTGTTACTGGGTTTAAAATGGACAAAAAAAGAAGAAAAAAGAAATAGATATAAAATTTAAGTTTGTTGTCCACTTATGTTTTTAGTGAGTTTTTATTATTGATTATGAAAGAAAAAAAATGGACTAAAAGGTTGGTTATTTTTCTTGCCAAAGTATTCTGTCAAAAAATAAACGAATTTGGAGGAAAGCTAAATAATATAAGCAATTATTTTGTAATCTCTATTGTACACTTTCCATTAGAAACACAACAAAACTAATATAAGGGTTTATTTTGAATGTAACATTCAAGCTTTCTTTCATTTTCCTTTTAAAACTAAGTAACAACACGAAGAAAACTTATAAATTTTTTATTTTTTTGTTCTAAATTAAGTTTTCAATTATTTTATTTACCGTTAAAAACTCAGAACTTTAGTGCTATAGAAAAACAAATTAATTAAAAAAATTACTCCAGTATATATATATATATATGTAAGATGGGTGAATATTCACGAGAAAGATGATGCAGTTCACTTGGGATACTCGATTTATGTACCTTTTTTGTTGCCTTATCACCAGAGACTTTTGCAACTTAATAAACCAAACTTACACATTAATTAGTCGTACTACATATGATAGCCAGCTCAGTCGACACTCATTTTAATAAATGCCTATGCACGGCCTGTAATTAATGGATTTATTTATTGAAATTTCTTAACATGTGTCTTAAGGTCACATGTTGAGCATACAGTTCAAAAAAATATTATTGGAATTTCTTAACATGTGTCTTAAGGTCACATGTTGAGCATATAGTTCAAAAAAATATTTTTTTGAATTGTGTACATATTCTCTTGAACTTGATGCAAATGCAGAAATTAAGAGAATATACACACATTTAGGCACATGTTAAGAGGACCTTTATATATATTCAAAAATACATTCAAGCAAGGGTGGATCTATGTGCCACTACTGTTAGGTATATCTCTTTTGTTTAGAATAAAAATACAAATAGATGAAATTATAAAATATTTATATTTAATTTTCATGTTCGATTATTATGTCCGCATAGAGTTTTTCGTATATGTAATTTGCCTACACTGAAATTTGTATTATTTTTCTTTTAAAATTTTAGTTAGAATACTTTTAGGCCATTGATGTTAGGCTGCTATTAACCAAGGCTGCCAGGCTATGTCGGTCAGGCCAGCATTCACTAGGCCAGGCTGGTCTAGGCTTCAGGTTTGACCGGACTTTGGCTATTTTAAGTTGGGTTGGGCTACGCCAGATATTAGGCCAAAAAAGGGTCTTTAGCAGCTTGAAGGCCGAGGCCTTTGACCAGGCCGAGCTCTTTTAGGTCAGGCTCAGACCGGTTCAGCCAAGACTTCAGGCCGAGCTCTCAACTTGGCCTTGTTTTTGAACCTCAAATTTTTATTTATCTTTCATGTAAAAAATAAACGAATGTTTTACTTCAAATTTTGATTGTCAGGAACGCATGTAAATATTAATGATAATATTTTTAGAGATATGTGTAATAACTATAACCTTGCTATAATGCATATCAATCATATGTATTGATAAATTTCATAATTGTAATTCAACGTAAATTTATCGCAATATATAGCATGAGTTAAAAATAAATAAATACACCAACCTTATCTTATCTTTCGGTCGGATATGAAATCAAAAAAATTGATCAAAGTGTCTAATTCGTGAAGCGAACGAGTTGGATCGGTCCGATCCAATTTACACACTCATAATTTTATGAGACTTATAATTTCATGTAAGTTCCTAATTTAATTTCGTATTGATAAAGAGGTCTTCAAATTCAACATTTAAGTAGTGGGACACAAGGGGACAGAAAATTTGGGGACAGAGAATCTTCCCTCACCTTAAGGGCACATGGTAAACACACAATTCAAAAAATATATTCTCTTGAACTGTGTGCATATTCCCTTGATTTATGTATTTCTATCAAATTCAAGGGAATATACACACAATTCAAAAAAATATTTCTTTAAATTGTGAATTATGTACTTAGTATGTGCCCTAAGGGCACATATTAAGAAATTCCTTGATAAAGACATAAATCATTTTTCTTTTTCTTTTTCCTAATTTCCTTTATTTGTGTTTTGGGCAAGTGAGTGAGGGAGTATAACTGAAACAGTGAGACGTACAGTGTATTCTCTTTGGAAATCAAACAACCAGTGGTGATGCTGTTGCGTGCGGGCTCTCTTTCTCCTCCTCTCACCAGACCCTTACCCCTTTTCTCCCTCCTCTCCAAAATCCCATCACTTTTTCTTCTCTGCAAATCCCATTCACCCCCTCCTTTTCCCCATTCCTATCATTCTTCAAACCCCTTTAATGCCACCACACTAAAATCCACTCGATTCTCCATGAACAAATTCGCCCATTTCTGCACAGCCTCAGCTCTTACCCGTAAACCCTCTTCTGCAAACCCTTTGCTTTCCAACAAATCCAAGAAAAAAGCTCGCCGGGGATCCCCACAAGGATTGCTTCACCACCGGCTGGGATTGTGCTCTAAAGATAATAATCTTGCAGAAGCGATTCGCCTTTACGACGATGCAAGGGTAAATAATATTCCACTTACTGTTCACCATTATAATGTTTTGCTATATTTGTGTTCCTTAGGATTAGAGGGTGCTATGGATTTGGGTTTAAAGAGGGGTTTTGAAATATATAAGCAAATGGGTATAGATAAAGTTGTTCCAAATGAGGCTACTTTTACGAGTGCGGCGAGATTGGCTGCTGCTAAGGAAGACCCAGAAATGGCTTTTGATTTGGTCAAACAAATGAAAAGTTTAGGTCTTTTGCCCAAATTGAGGTCTTATGGGCCGGCATTGTTTGGGTTCTGTAAGAAGGGGATGGCAGATAAGGGATATGAGGTTGATGAGCATATGGTTGAATCTGGGGTTTTGGCTGACGAAGACGAGATTCGGGCTCTTTTGAAGGTTAGTTTTGATGTGAAAAGGGTGGATAGAGTCTATGAAATGTTGCATAGGTTGAGGGTAACAGCAAGGCAGGTGTCGGAAGAGAGTGCCGCGGTTGTGGAGGATTGGTTTGGGTCAGAGAGTGCTGCAAAAGTTGGTGAGGATAACTGGGATATGAGGAAAGTAAAGGAAGGGGTTGTGAAGGGAGGAGGTGGGTGGCACGGGCAAGGATGGTTAGGAAGTGGGAACTGGACAGTGGGGAGGACCGAGATGGATGAGAGTGGTGTGTGCCATTTGTGCGGGGAGAAGCTTGTCTGTATTGACATTGATCCTAGAGAGACAGAAAATTTTGCCAATTCTTTAACTACGTTGGCTTGTGAAAGAGAGGTGAAGGCTGATTTTCTGCAGTTTCGGGTATGACCGACTTCTTAAAAGTTAATTAACTTATTTGAGATTTACTTGGAGTTTTTAGAAACATGTGTATGTGTACTGTTTACTTATGGAATGAATTAGAATTCCTAGTTACTAGTGTTCCAAGTTCTTAAATCCTAGTTGATTATGTTGGTTCTATTCGAATGAAGAATTAGTCATGATGTAATCACCAAAATTAACATATGATATATTTCATGATTTGGTTTACACTAGGGTTTATCGAAGGATTGCATTACAACACCTGTTTGGCACTTGTCACACATGACATATTGATATATTTCAAACATCCAATATGAAGTTATACGGTAGGACCTTATAAAATAAAAAACATTATTTTTTTTTTATTAGTGAAATATTTTGTCCTGCATCAATACTACTTCACCAGCTGTTGCCAACGAACGGATATAAAATCTTGATATGACATGGGTGGATGCAACGCTCTGATGACCGTTGATAAAACGAGACAAAATGAGGGTCTTGTTGCATCCTGTGTATGTCTATTACAAATTTTAAGCTAGATCCGCATCTTGTCTGTCAATGAACATATTAGGATTTCTGGATAAACCTGATGATATTTATAAGTAATCTACTCAACTTATAGAAGAAGGGTTGCAAAGGTATGCATTTCTGGATTTGATTTAGCTTATAGTTGGATGGCAGTTGCAGGATATGCATGTCTTTGAACAATGAAATGGTGCAAGATATGCGTTTCTTGATAGGATTTATCTAATAGCTTAAAATCTGTAATTTATACGTACGGGATAATCACTCACCTTATAAACCCCTCTCTAGGATACTGTGCAAAAAGTTATAACTTAGGAATGGAATACGTAGTTATACATAGTATAAAAAAAATTAAAGTTAGGTAAGAGATGGTATGCCTAGATGGTCATATGGTTGATGGGGACGGGGGTTTGAGAATGAAGGATAAATATCACACAGATAATTTCACACAAAATTCAATCAATTTTCATTATTCAATGTATCAAAATAATGAAGTATATCACTATTTATAATACTCCTAGACAGCTTTCCTAACCAAAATTGGACTTTAATAAGATGACCACAAATTAAATAAGATAACTGCAAATAAAAGAAATTAATTAAAATCCAACTGTTATTCCATGGGCTTCCAAAGCCTCGTATACTGTTGCAACTAACTTTCACGGTCTCGTCCTACATCAGTTCTTCTCTGTTGAGAAAAATTCTACTCTTTCGAATTAAAAACATCAACATAAGAATAAGCACGTTGGATTATCAAAGAATTCTTTGCAAGCTTGAAATTTGGCATGTTGATTGCATAAGTAAGAGTGAATTTGGTATTGCCTTTGATAATCGGATAAATATTAGCACGAGTATCATCTTGCGCATGACGATCCAATAGCCATGTTCGCCCTTAGATAATGTGACAAGCCTTAAGGGGTAGAACATTACATAACGGTATCCTTAAGCTTGCCAACGAAAAATGTAATCAAACACCTTTGGGTAACTTTGTATTGGTAATCCATGCAATATCATACGATTCCGAGTGAGACTCAACTTTTAACCCAACTTTCTTAATTGTTTATTCAGAGATAACATCCGTACAACTTCTAGTATCAATCACAAGAGAGCACACTTGTCCCGCACATATGACTCTCGTCTGAAAAATCGGCCCACGATGAATTTTAGGATCATCCTTATATTTCTGAGCAACAAGTAAAAGTCGAAGAACATCTAAACATCCTTTCAAATGAGCATCAACTTTCAAATCTTATTCATCGGGCTCACATTCGACGTCTAACGACTTGCAAACCTCTTCGTTTAAGTCAGTTTTTTCGCACTCTTTGTCAACAATAACAAGTTGTCTAGAGGGAAAAGAAACAACATTCATATTCGGGAAATGACACTCAAAAGACATGTGGGCAAAACCACGACAGTTATAGCACCTAGACGTATGGTTGTTGCTAGCATTAAAAGAACCTGGGGTACGACTAGGTCTGCTAGTAGCTGAAGTGCTTGATGATAATCTTTTGACCGGCCTATTTAAAACAGGCTCCACAAAAGTACGCTCCCTCCGAGTTTGGACTTGTATTGGAGGCCTAACATAATTCCTTTTCAAATTATCCTTTACTTGGGTGGCAACTTGAACAACATCATCCAAGAGCAGGAGTTTACCTGAAGCTACACTACCTGCAATTTCTAGATTCAATCATCGACGGTACATGGAGATTAAAACTTCTTCAACCCAAGGTAATTCAGATCGTATAACCAAACTGTAGAACATTGAAGTATACTCGGCTACAGGTTTACTTCTTTGTACCAACTCAGTTAACTGCAAATATGCACGCTGCTTATAATTCGAAGATACAAAACGCCATGTCAATGTAGCTTTCATATCTTCCCATCTTCTCGCAGTTGTATATAAATTTCGCTGATGTTGATCCCACCAAATACGAGTTGTTCCTTTCAACTTCGCTTCAGCAAAGAAAAGTTTTCTTTCATCGGATAATTCATACCAACGAAAGAAATTCTCCAAACTATGAATCCAATCGAAGAATGCTTCGGGATCATTAGCGCCATTGAAGTCTCCAACATCTAATTTCGCTCATCTATCCACTGCATTCATCCTGGGATTTCGAACATGAAGAATAATTCGTGGATAAGGGTCATGTTGCTGTAGTCTTAGATTATTAAGATCTGGGATAGAGTCTTCAAAATTCTTAAGAGCACTCTTATCGACGCGTTCTATGAGTATGTCAACTTTTGCTACAAGTGTTGTAATAGAAGCTTGAACATTTGTTGCATTTGCAGTAAGTGTTGTGATTGAATCTTCAATCTTTTTGAGACGCTCTTCTTGTTGTAACATCATAATGATATCAAGAGTCAAAATTCTTGATATCGTTTAATTTCACTCAATTCCTTCCTACTCTATTTTTTTGGCCTCCATCAAATTATTGAAGTTCGCTAGAGAATCGACAACAATTTTTCAAGACGAAAGCACGATCTGCAACAGGAATTGTCGTCGCCGTAGTCTTTATCTGTGTTATTGTTTATTACTGTTTTCTGCCAATTACAGTTTGGTACCCCCAAGTTTCTGAAATTTTCAATTCCTCCCTTAAGTTTCTTAAAATTTCAATTCAGCTCCCTAAGTTTTTGAAATTTTCAATTCAGCCCTTTAAGTTTTTGAAATTTTCAATTAAGCCCCTGAAGTTTCAGAAAAGTTCAAATCAGTTCCTGTTTCTGCACCTCTAAGCCCCTAGAGCCAAAAAAAAGTGTTCGTCGGACAAGAAAAAATAGATATACTATGGTGACTTATAATTGGGAGAATCGTATTAGCAGAGTAGAAGAATCCATTGCAGCACTTATTGCAAATCAGGCAAATATCTCAAAATTCATTGTTGCAATTCCAACATGTGGTCAAGGAATCAACACAAAGGTTAAAAGTGTGATGCCAGATCTTACAAGTAAAATACAAGGAGACAGTGAAACTCTTCAAGAACAAGAACTTCGACACGTCGAGACTCGTGAGGATCTTAAAGTGGCTGAAGTTGAGGATGTTGTATCCATTGCAGATTCCAAGGAGGTTTGCATCAAAGGAAATGCAATGCAAGAGGTGAACCATGTTGACCAAGAAGTTGAACAAAAAAAGAAAGACACAATGTAGGTAGAACATGTTGGCTTTCTTATACCAAATTCCATATTCGAGTCCATCTAATTTATTGCTTGTGTCAATGCTATTCTCGAAATTTGTGTTCAAGAAATATCGGATGCGCATATTTTGTTGGCATGCATCTCCTGGACTATGGTTTATTATTCTTTGATATTTCAAAACTCGAGGACCAGTTTTTTCAAAAGCGAGGAGAATGATGCTATACGGAAGAAGAAATTCAAGAAGTTTATTATTAATTTGTATTATTATTTAGCGATAAATGTTAAATTATTAATGTAATTATTTTAGTAAGATATTCTTGAAGTTTTAATTATGGTAGTAGATTTTAATTAGGAGATTTTTAATTATGGTAGTAGATTTTAATTAGGAGAATTTTATTGTAGTAGTAGATTTTAGTTGGGAGATTATTTCCTTTTTGAATTAGGGATTTTTACTTTGTCCCCAAGTATTGAGTTTTCTATTTAAGCATTGTAATACTTCATTATTTGAGAGATTATTGAATGAATTGATTTGAGGTTAAAGTTGTGTGCTTTTATGTGTGTTTCTTTACCGATTCTTTGCGGAGATAGGTACCTTATTTCTTCTTTCTACCCCATCCTACATCAATGGTACTTAATAGTCTAGCTGTATGCTACAAGCCTTGGTAGCTGCTTTGGACAATTTGTGTTATCATCAATTTTCTTGAGCATTTGGATATCCAGGTGCTACTTTATTTTTCATTTTTTAAATAAAAGAAGAATTTTATTAGAAGCCGTGCTGCTGCTTATAACTATGTATGCTAATTTTCTATGCTTCAGGCTTTATGTACATAAAGCGATCTTCATTGACATCCTGACTAATTTTAAAGGTGCACTCATTCAGGACTGGCTTCAACGGCATGGTCCATTTGATGCCGTGGTAGATGGTGCAAATGTGGGTCTTATCAATCAACACGAGTTTAGCTTTTTCCAGGTAACGAGGATATTTTGTTTTGGTTGGATATCAGAAAGAGGAATAAGAAATAAGAAAAAGTCTTCCTGAAAACTATTCTCGAGTTTTTACACATATATACATATGCATAGGTTGAGTTTCTAATGGGTCCTCTTTTGTTGTAGCTCAATTATGTTGTTAATCAACTACGTGATAGGAGTCCGTCAAAGAAATTACCACTTGTGGTGTTGCACAGAAGCCGCGTAACTGGTGGTCCTGCTCAGAATCCTAAATATAAGAAGCTGTTGGAGAATTGGAAAAAGTCTGGTGCTCTTTATGCTACTCCACCTGGTTCGAATGATGATTGGTATGCTTTCTTTTCTTGAAAACTTTAAAAGGAGGCCCCTTATTGGATATATCCGTTAAACATTTTAAAGAGATACCTTTCTTTCATTTTGAAAGGAACAATATGGATATCTTTTTATAGAAGTGTGCTCTTCTTATGCAAGTTAACTTAGTCTAGTAAGGATACAAAATTATATTTTGGAAAATATTGCTTCAGGCGAAAATAAAAGGAGGTAATTTGTTTAACTTATTTTGTTGTGTTATTTATTTGCTCTGCATGGAGGAGTTTATTGATGATCTCCTCGGTCTTTACTTCAAGCAAGGAAGGAAGCGTCTATGTTAATATTAGCGGATGAACCCATAGAGACAATACTAGTTTTAAACTGAATTTCTTTGGACTTATGGCTTTTAAGAATAGATTAATAAGGGTAATGTTTCATTGCTAAAAGTGTGTTATCTGCTAACTTCTATTCACATTAATGTTTCCTTTTCAACTGGTTCATTCTTAATCTTCTGACATTCAAATAAGAAGTGGAGAGAGAATGATATGATGAAGGAAATCTTCATGAAGACGTTGAAGTTGGTGGCACTCCATTTGTTGTCCGGGTGAACAAAGAGCAGCAACCAACGACCAACTTAAAGTTCAAGCAAGTAGAGTTTCTCAAATAAATAACACTCCCTCTATCCAAAATATAAGATACAAAGGCAAACGATCTTATATTTTAGAACGGAGGTAGTGGAAGTCACCTAAATTATATCTTCATGAAGACGACAATTCCTGATTGTCACTGAACATGCATCTCCTAAACTTGGTTGAAGTTGGCAATACAGGCTATCTATTAGATGTTCTGCTGTTTTGTGTCTTTGGATCAATTATATAAAAGAATTTAAGTAACAGTTGCACTTTGATTTGCAGCCCACTTTGTCAACCATGCGAATAACTACGTTACTGATTTTCTCGACTGTCCCTGCTCTTAGATTATTTAAATCTAGTTTTGATCATCAAGTCAAGCTGCAAAGAAAAAATCACTATTTATTTAACCCAAAGAGTGGTCCAATAGTGACTCTAGTTTCAGATTTGTAATATATTTTGAGTTTCCCTGATAGTATTCGTTGTTTTTATTCAATTTCAAAAATTACATGGAGGGAAAAATGTTAGTATGCTCTTTCTACAGTCTATCTTTGATGAACATGTTTCCATTTTATTGCCAGGTACTGGTTATATGCTGCTGTCAGTTGCAAGTCTTTGCTTGTAACAAATGATGAGATGAGAGATCACTTGTTCCAATTGCTAGGGACTAGCTTTTTCCCAAGATGGAAGGAAAAACATCAGGTAGAATATTTTTTTCGCATCTTAATGTACAGCTCGACGTTTCAGTAGTAAGAGTTTATGTCGCTGAAATATCTTTGCATTAACATAGTCCTTGGGATTTATTTTCATGCCTTCTTCGTTATTTTATGTTTTTGGATTTATTTTTTCATTCAAAACACACACTCAGACACAAAAAAAAAAGGAAAAAAAAGTGAAAGATTGTTTGTATAAGGTTTATGAAGAAAAACTCTATCATTAACTGACCAAGTACATCTGGGTACGTACATGTATGCTTTTTGATTTTTAATTTCTTGGAGTTTGTTCTTATATTTCACTTTAGGACGTTTCTTATAATTCTTATACTGATGGTTGCATTGCAAATGATGATTGTTTCTTGCTGTTTGTTGGCAGGTTCGAGTAACAGTGTCAAGGAACGGACCCAAATTTCACATGCCGCCTCCATATTCAATTGTTATCCAGGTAATTTGATTTGCTAATCTGTTGTTATTATCATAATCGATAAAACACTCGCCTCTTTGATTTCCTCTCAAATCTTTTGTCCCTCGGTTTTTTTTCTTGTTCAATGTTTGGAAATGCAAATGCAGGAGTCGGAACAAGGTAGTTGGCATGTACCAACTGTCACAGGCGATGACCACGAGAAGCCGAGGCAGTGGTTGTGTGCCGCCAGAATCAGGAATCCATGTTAACCTTGGTAAAGCACTTTTATCAATTTCTCATTGCAAAAATTCCTGAAACAAATCTCAATGGTTGTTGTAGAGAGGGGATCTGTGATTTTATTCTTTACCCCCCTCCAATGTTGTCAAATAGTTTAATTTATTTCCCTCGCATTTTGCTGTAGCAATGTAACGGAGTTGAGTCGAGTGTATCTAAGAACATTTTCTTGGCACGCAAGTAGCCTAAGAAAAAAGAAAAAAAAATAATATTTGTAGGAGACTTGCTATGTATGCTATAAATAATTTTATCATTGGCTCGTCCAAAAGGTCATGATTGGAAGTACTACTGTTAATAACATATAATTTTTTTTATATATTTTTCAATGTGAAATTGAGGTGTTACAAATAGTTCTACACGTTAATTACCTTCTCTCATCTAATTAACAAAACACAACTGATTTTGAATTTTTCGCTCACTCTAATAAACGATTAGGACCTTCCAAAATTTAGGATAAATCTCACTTTCCATTATATCCTTTTAACTTCAAAGAAAAAAAAATTGATCTCTCTCCCTCTCAGATCATCTTCCGTTCTTCCTCCGCCCGAGCTGGCCATCTGCCTCCTCCATTCTCTAGCGTTGACAATCTCTCCTCCCACTTTCTCTTCGTACGTAGTGCTGGAGGCACGGGTAGTACTGCTAGTTGCTATATAAGCTTGCATTTCCAATTCTTTGTCACTTGATCATTCACAAGCTTGCATTTTTAAGAATAATGTTACAGACACAAATTATTCTACAAATATTTTACAAACGGTTGATGTGGTATATTTCATTTCAGCATATTGATCAACAAATTGCTTTTATGTAGTCTTTGGCCTCACATAAAAAGCTGAGGTGGAGTATGTCATATTAATAGTTTGTAAAATATTTGTAGAATAAGTTATTTGTAGTATTATTCTATTTTTAAACCCAATAAGTCGAGTTGACTTAATTGACTTAACCAGGCTTTACCTTTGACCACTTTGATGTGGATACCATGAATTAGTATTTTATGAGCTTGACTAAAAAGCTACATTTTTGTGGGCAATCCAACAATGATTCTGTTAGTTCCTCCTCTCTTGCCCAATGTGTATGTCACTGTCAAGAAATATTACCCCTTTCTCCCCTGCATCAATTTATTTACCTCTACTTGAGTTTAGTATAATTTATTTCTTGTGTGGGGGGTACTATTACAGTGTTAAAGGATAATATAATCTCATAATCAAGCAGCCTCAAGTCTCATATAAAGAAATGAACACACTTCACATAAATAAAAAAAATAAACTCATTTTTTTAATCGAACCTGAAACCTAAATATCAGGTTCCCCACTGTGTGTGCAGTAAAAAAAATTAAATAAAAACATAAAATATATGAAAATATGTGAGAGAGATTTTAGGAATTATAAATTAAAATAACAGAGAGAGAGAGTTATATGTGTGACGTAGACTCAAGAAGGCCATACTTTTCATCCTCTCCCTTTATATAATATTAGAGTCATGCTACTATTACATAAAACAATCACATAACTCTCACATCTTGCTGACGTGACAGTATGTGATTTGTTGTTGACATGACTCACTTAACTCAACAACAAATCACATACTACCACCTCACAGTATGTGAGAGTTATGTCACCATATTTATGTGATAGTATCATTATTCATAATATTATGAGAATCAGTTGGGTTGTTGCCTTAGGGGCTGTTTATTTAGGATTAAATAGTTGAATTAGTCAGTTATTCAGTGCGTTTGTTTTGTAAAAAAATCGTCTTAATAGTTGAATCGATCAGCCATTCAGACGAGTAGAGCTGAAGGGCTAAGTTCCAGTTTTTTTGACTGAATGAGCTGAATGATGGCTGAATGAAGTATTTTATATTTAACTCTTTTTTTTACAATATTATGTAATATTAAATAAATTTACAACAATTTTGAATTTTTTCAAAGAGGTAAAATAATAAAAATCTGTTATTCAGATATTTCAGACATGTCAATTATTAAATAATTTTTTTTATTCAAATTCAACTCATTCAATTTCAGACTTATTCAATTTTTATGAAATATCCCCTTAGTTCACAATGAAATTGCAGTTACTCTCACATGCCTATATCTATCTATATTTATATATCAATTCTCTCTCTCTCTCTCTCTCTCTCTCTATATATATATATATATATATATATATTATAAGTCTCTCTTATGCATGCGCTTTAATTATTTGTATTTGGAGAAGTAGTATATGGGTGAGATGATTATTATGAGCTGGCTAAGCAATGAAATGGAATAATATTAATTACTCCTAAAAATACTGGCCGTAGGGAATTCTAGCATATCATATCATAGCTAGAGTGAATAGGATTTAATTTGTGAAACTGTAGCCAAATAAATTGCTACACGATAATGACTTTATTTAAACCAAATTTATGTCTCCTAATTCCAAATGACAGAATCATAATTAATATGCATGCATGGTTCTCAAATCAGCTCGATCTCCAAATGATGAAATAAAGTGAGATATATATAAAGATATCACCAAATCAAATCAAATTTAACTTAATTTGTGGAGGATAAATTAACCTGGCCTTTATGATATTACACGTTCAGCTTTTTTGGCCACTTGTTATTATCATAACTAAAACCTTCTCTTAATTATATTTTTATGTTGCTATTTCTCTTGTTTACGCGGTTGAAATTGTTTAACGTTATCAGAATTGTCGTTTAAAATATCAAGTATTGTTAGAATAATTATAAAAATGTCATAATATATATATATATATATATATATATATATATATTTGTTGTTAATTATAACATTATATTTGCTGAGACAATATAAACAACTTAATTTTGTGATATTATAATGGGAGTTGGTTGTTGCATAATTTGGCTAACTTGGTATGACATAGAGCTGTGGTGTATATATATGCATCACATATGACTCAATGCTTACCTAAGCAATCACCCATTATTAAAAAAATATATAGGAAATGAAATTTAGCTACAAGTAATAATTGGAGAAAAATAAAAGGAAAGAAAATGTTCCTTACCTTTGTCACACAAATGTAATTCAACCTAATATATACCCAAAAAAATTGTACAAAAGCTACTACAACTACTACTTATTATTATTATTTAATAATAATAATAATAATAATAATAATAATAATAATGTACATTCAAGTGTACAAAACTTTCAAGCAACAGTACCAATAATTATTCCAAGTTACTGAAGCTTAGTTATCCAATAATTGGGTCCTCCAATTATATTTAATTGTCAAATAATTTTTTGTCAACAATATCTAGTACCTTGATAACTCTCTCCAAACCCTAAAAGTATTCATATTATAAATTCCAAACCGTATGTCAAGGAAGGAATTAAAAACTTGTGAATGGTTACATTTTGCTTAAATTCCAAGTTTTACATCAATATATATATATATTGATGGGGGAGGGAGTTAATAAATAATAATACATAGCTTTGTTATACTTAATTAACCCCATTATAGATCTTAATTAATTAATTAACCTAGCTAGCTAGCTAGCTAGCTAGAGAATCTAATTTGGAAAACTAATTTCGTCGAAATCATCCTCTAGCGACAAGAAAACTTCATCCAAACCTGAAAGCTCCCTTCCATCCTCCTCCTCCTCGTAATTCTGCTCGTACACTCTACACACTACCCATTTGCTATAATCCTGTAAGAAAAATGAATGAATCATATAAAATTTAAGAATTAAAATGAATTATATTAAATTTAAAATCAAGAATTAAATGACATTAATATATATATATATATATATATATACTTACTAAATTGGACTGTCTTCTTTTTGATGATCTACTGCTGGAGGCCCCATCCGAAAGTCCATATTCTTCCATTATCCAATTTGTTTTGATACCTTGGGGGGAAGGTACTGGTTCACCCATGTAAAACATATAATATTTCTTGGTACCAACTCTTTTGCATGTATTGGAACTGAAAATTGGTTCATCCCCACCAAATGGATTCCAATATCCATTGCTTGTAATCCGGTTTTGCGTCCTCCGGCTATAGAAATACCATTTGTTACCTTCTGCCATAGCTTTACCTATATGTAATTAATTGTTAGGATTGAATCACACACACACAACAATAATTAAGAATTAACACAAAAATTTACGTGGTTCTCTAAACTCGGGTACGTCCACGGGAGCGGAGATAGATATTTTATTTATGATCTGAGTAACTAGAATTTTTACAATAGAGAGTATATATATATATATATATATATATATATATATATATATAACCGATACTTCTATACCAACCTTAATTCGCATCGCTTCGCTCGACACAGGTCTTTTTCAAGAACTTCTTAGTACCTCTCATACACACCATATAAGCCACAAGTTCCAACATTAATTTAAAAATCAATGTCACACTTGAAATGAAAATTATAAATGCACTGACAATTATCTTGTTACGTGAAAAGGCATACTCAAAAGAAGAATAAGAAAAGGGAAAAAAAACGTAATCAACTAAATAATCATTTTGTTGCGTTACATAATGACCGACCGTTGGACTGAATAAAACCACGTAAAAAGTTTATTAAAAAATACGAAGAATGAAATAGGTAGGAGAAATTTAATTACTAACCATCTAACTCCCAAGGATCATAAGGATAGAGATGAAGATCAGGGATGGTGTTGGGATGGGAAGGTGGTAAGAGAGAGGACTTGCGTTGGAGGAAGTGAACGACGAGTTCTTCGTCGGTGGGGAAGAATCGAAAGCCAGGTGGGAGGTTGACATTGTTATGATCATCCCCCATGATGATGATGAAGAAGAAGAAGAAGAATAGATATTCTTGGTAAGTATATATAAATGTGTAATGATATATATATATATATTTGTGTGTGTGTGTGTGTGTGTGTAGTGAAGTGATATTGGAATTAGGTGTGGACGTGAGTGAGTCATATTTATAGCATTAGTGAAAGAGACAGAAAGAGATTGACGTGAGATGGAAGTTGTCTTTTGATCATGCAAGTTGCAACACACATGAATATATACATATAATTAATCAATACTGTATATTGACTTATGTGAACTTTTCAAAATAATAACACATTACAATTTGAATTTTACAAATTAATTAAGTTGAAAAGCAAAATGAGTTTTTTTCTTCTATGAAACAAAAGGAATATATAGGAAGTGCATGATATATATTTGTGCTATATATATATTTCTCAAATTACATTCTATTATAAAAAAAAATAATTCGTATGTAACTTATGTATGTCTCGGTAATATTTTTTTAATTGTGCATTAATTATTCTTGGACTAACATAATTTCTTTTTTAACATGAAAAAACTGTCGATAATGATGGTACCATTATCGTCATTCTTCATCAAATCAAGAATCAAATGGTAAGTAGGCATTAGAAGTTGTCCTCATGTCACGATATATATTCGATAAACTAAATACGTAGAATTTCTGTAGTTTATTAAATCCATATTCAAATCACAAGTAGGCATGAGAAGTTGCCAACGTGCTAATATGCTACTTGCAGGTTTTTTTTACATGTTAACATATAAAAATGATAATTATGCTCTCTTGAGTCTCAAATGCAGATAGATAGAGAATAGGGTAAGTATTGGATTTGCTAAATATTTATATATGTGAACTTTTTAAATTATCAATGACTGATTGGTAAGTTGTAATTAAACATATCATGCACTACGATGTTGTACATGTAGAAACGGAACCTAACTTGATCAGTATTGATTGGACTCGGCATCCAATTTTCGTTGATACGAGTCCTCCACCTCAAAGTTTAACAGTACAACTACCGCATGCAATGCTCAGCTACATATTCTAACAAAGAGCCTAAAATAATTAGGACAATTAGAAACAAAAATCACAAATGAAAAATATAACGAAATTCGTGAAAATAAAAACAATAAAATCGTGTTACATCAAATAAAATATCTAAGACATTAATTGGTTGCTTGCAGGTCTAGAGAAAAATTTTAGAGTGCAGAACAAACGAAAAATTATTGAAATAAGCGATGATAGACAGTTGCCAATGTGAAGGTTATGGAGATGGTGAAATGACCTTTAATATCATGTTTATATATAAAATTCACATTAGTGAGAATTGGTCAAATAAGCATGTTGGACCACCTTCTTACTTAAAAGGTTAATATATTAGGTTGAGAGTACTCAACCATACTTATTAACTCATCTATACTTTTAAATTTATCCGTTGTGGGATTCAAGTGAAATATCCCAACCAAAAACATATTATAAAAAATATATATATTCCTCATCGCAATAATTTTAACAAATTATACAATCTGTTATTCAAACTAGTCCAACGCGTATCAACTAGTATATATATATATATATATATGTTCCAATTAAGACAACGAATTTAAGGGTGTAAATGAACCGAGTCGAGCCGAGTATTGAATTGTTTAGATTTGGTTTACAAAATTTATCGAGTATAAAATAAGGTTTGATTGAGACTCGTTTAGCTATCGAGTAGAGCACGATCTCGAATCGAGCCCGAGCAATTTGAAATTTTCGAACGAACATAATCTGAATATAAATAGAAAATTATAATTTGAAAAAGTTCGAGTAATTTATCAAACTTTAAAATTTGTTCATATTTGAATCATTTATATTTCGAATCGAGTTCGAGTCGAACTTTTAATCAAACGAGTATGAATCGAACCCGAACTATTTACTCATTTTACAGTGATAAGCGGATTGTTAAAAGAAGAACGTTGGACACTTGATAAGCAACGGGGTCTGTTAATGTTTGGGGGAACTAAGAAACAAACCATATAATATAATGCTCAAGTATATAAAATTATTTGGTAGCATTTTTATATGATAATGTGGGTCATCATCATACTTCATGCTTATATCATCCTCACCTAGGTCTTGTGATCCACGTGCCGTGAATGATATAATTATGGGGGTTGTTTTATATAAATATAATCTAGTACCCTAGCTAATTACATGGCCCACCTACCTCCATGAGTGCCCTTAAGCCAATAATTATCATGATTAAACCATCTAAACTCATTTTAAAACTATATTTAGTAAAGTTAAGTTATTGGGGAACATGCAGTATAGAGAAGATTAACATGGGTCTCACTATAATTAGTATATGTTAAAATTTTTGTTCATGCATGCACTTAGCTTTATGCTTCAAATGTTAGGATGATCAAAACCCATAAGCAAAACATTATATAAATAAGAATTTTGCTACAATTAGAGTATCCTCCTTTATTTGGGATTTGATAAATACATATTAATATATATATTATAAATTATTTTTAGTGAAAAACAAGGAGTCATGTTGTTGTAACTTGTAAGGTTTAAATAATTTTGTTTGTTTTGTCCCAATCTCACTCTATGAAATCCATAATTTGGTTTACAAATTGCATATATAAAAATGTTTTAGGGTATAGGAAAGTCTCATTGCCCATTCCACCAATTGGTACAATGTGCTCTTCTGCATTGATGGCACATTGTTTAGAATTCAAGCATAGATAATAGCAGCAGTCCATTAATATTATTGGAATATTATATATATATATATATATATATATATATATATATATGTTCTATAATGAGGAAAAGGACTAAAAAGAAGAAACAAGGACAATGACTTCACTCCATTAACCAATTAATTACTCCTTTCTACCTATTGGAAAACTACATCTACATGAGGTGGCCATGGGTTTGGTTGCAGCACACAGGTAGACCTAGCTAGGTAGGGAGGGAGGGTTAATAACAAGATATTTATTCCAATGTTTTTATAGTTAATGAGAGTACTTTCTCAAAAACAAAGCTCACTTTTTAGTAGAGATCATACACATCACATTTAAGCCAAACCCAATTGTGTTTATTTATCATGGATAATTTATATGCATATCTATATCTATATCTATATATACAAATAAAAGTGTGGTTGTTATTGTCACGATTGGTTGACTGTAACAGTTTATTACAGAAAAAAAAAAGTTCGAAAGTTTTCTACTTCTTGATCATAGCCACAATTATAGTACTATTAGTCACCACCCTGCTGAAAGAGATGAAAATATTAACAATAATTGAGTCAAGGTCTAGACAAACCTAGTAAGTTGAAGGATTAATCACAAAATTTTGGGAACCAGATAATGTAAAAATGTGATGTACAAAAGGAGAGAGGGAAGATAATGTAATTGTGATCAAGAGCTTTTGGGAAAAGAGACAAAATCAACCTCTAGTTCGACTCATGGCTGAACTGAATTCCATTCAATCCAAGTTCTGATCTGCTCTCTAATTCAGAAATTACTCCAACTGCTACTGTCAATGTGATTCTGCACCAATCAGAGTGGCAACTGCCAACTAGCAATCATCATGAGGTAATATTGTGGCGAAAGCAGATTGAATCCATCCAACCTCCTCGTTATTGTGATGACCGCATTCTTTGGGACTCATTGGATTTACATTCTATTAAGGTTAAGCATATCTGGGAGAGTATCAGAAATAGAACTCAAGTAGTAAGCTGGCATAAAGTCCTTTGGTATAACCTGCATGTTCCGAGGTATGCATTCTCACTATGGTTGGGTTTTCTGAGAAGATTGCCTACCAATGACATCACAAAGCATTATGGCTCGGGCAATGAAATAGTGTGTCCTCTATGCCAAAAATGCTACGAAAGTTTTGAGCATCCATTCTTTAGATGTCAATACTCTCGTGTTATCCTGCAAACTGTTTTTGGTATTGGAAATTGGCTTAACATCCCTCCGGACTGGCATGACATCACTGATTTTGTCACAAATTTCCAAGGAAGTAATCTGACCAAAAAGATATTGTACCTATCTTTGGCTACAATATTCTACAAAACTTGGGAAGCGCGGAATAGAAAAATTCATGAAGGTATTCTTACACCTGCTCCGACTTTTGCAAAGGAAGTGGTTAATATTGTTAAATCTAGGCTTTCTACGTCAAATTCCTTCATTAAAGCTATTAATTTTTGTAATTATTATTGCAACTGGATATTATAAATTGTGTTTCATCACACAACTATAGTTAGTTCCTCTCCTGGCATGTCTTGAGATGACCTACCAATAGTCTGGGGTATACCCCTTTGCCAATGTATCTTGGTCTCTTCTATACAAACCAAACTTAGCGAAAAAAGGAAGATAATGTAATTAATATGTGACTGAAAGCTGGGGTAATATATGCTGCTGGTGCTGGGCACACTCAAAATGTGCGGCAGGACACCTGGTCTGTGGTGATTTACACAACCAACAATTCTCAAGTCAATTCTCACAATATCTATCAACAACAGGATAAGTATTTTGTCATGTTTCAATAATTTAAGGGTACAAGGCAAGATATTAATTTCTTAAATATAATCCATCTTACTTTCTAATTTTTATTTTTATACATATAATTAATTTTTATTGTTTTTATATTTTGTACAATTATATATGTTCGAAAGTTGATTTTCTATTTTATCAGGATTATTGAGTTCCTAAATATTTCCTCTTTTCTTCATTTTTCTTTAAAAGATTTATAAGAATGGCAATTATTATTATTAGCATACATGACATTTTTTAATTACTACTATTAGTGGTGATAATAACAGTCAACACTAAACCTCTTTCTCACCTTTATGTATATTTTGACTAATCCAATAGTTTTAAGAGTCCTAATAGAATTTAAGTGAACTGATTAACTGATATATGAGGTGAAGTGATGTGACTCCATAGCTATGTCATCTATATCCACACACACACACACACAGTGTGTGTGTGTGTTGCTTGTGGTGGGCACTACTGCCATAGTTACAATGTTAGTGGAAACAAAGAAAGAAGCTCATCTTCAAATATATCAACTTTTTCATTATTTGAGTTCATCACTTTTTGCCTAACAATTTGGTTAATTTCAAACTTAAGAAAGCAAGCTAGCAACATATATGTAACACTTCAGTGCTACGTCCAAATATATGAAAAAGATATTATCCGTATACAAAGAATTATTTTATTAACAATAGTATTTTCAATCATGACATTTTTGATCTTTCTACGGGGTCAGTAATTTATGGCATTATTTAGATGGTTTTGATTCAATTCAGGACTTGAGATTTGACCCGAACTCGAGATTTACAATGGAAAGTTTCACCGACGTGTATGGTTATGGTGCACTTATGCTAGAGGTAGCAACTGGAAGGAGACCAATTGAGAGCCATAGGGATCCTGAGGAACTGGTATGGGTAGATTGGGTTAGGGAACTTCACTCCCAAGGAGAGAGAGAATGAATCACCAAAACTCTACGAACCAGCTTTTATTTACCAGAGAATCACATTGTGTTTGAAGATTCAATTTGGAATACTGCTTATTTCTCAATTCTCTCCATTAATGGAACAACTACAATCTAATATCAATGAACTTGGTATAGAAAGATAAATGAAATGACCAACTCTAGCAAATGTCTGTTGGTAATGTGTAAATGAGAAAGGGTACACTAATGTAAAGAATATCACTAAGTTGCAGCAAACAAATATATTCTAGTCAAACAAGTAAAGAATGTATCTCACAGATTTGATTATATGTTCCTGAAATAACGGAAATGTATGTCGTGCGATAAAAACCTAACTGAGGTTTAAGCAGACTTTATGGTCTTGAAACGAGTTGATGAGAGTTGAGCTGCTCGTGAATTTGTTTGAATTTTTCTTTAAGCCTCTGTATCTGCAAACACGACCGTTGAATAGACAAAAATGAGGGGGGAATCCGAGGGAAACAGATTTGTAGGGAAAGACGGTAAGAATTATGAGAATTGAAGGGAAAAAATATACCCTTTTCAGCTCAATTTCTGTTTCTCTCTTCTGTTGTCCAAATGAATGCCGCAAATTTGTGATGTCAAAAACATTATCCAAATTGTCTTCGAATGCAGATTCTAAATCCTCCCGGAGAAGTGCAGGCAACTTGTCTACAACAGGCATTAGTAGAAAGCAATTGAACTGCAAAGAGAAATCATGCAAGAGAACCTTTTTAGGATATAATGAAAACATAAATAAGAATAGACGAAGCAGAAGCAGAAGCAGAAGCAGAAGCAACCAACGGAGAACTTTTAAGCAACTAAGGAAGCATCTTTCAAAATAACAGGGGAAAAGAAATTAAGAAGAAAGCTTTCCCTGACCGTGTCGATAAATTAGTTACTGCTTTTCCTCGTCGATCAGTTCAGAATGATCTCTATATCAAAAATTCTAGGAGATGTATTAAAAACCAGAAGAATAAATAAACAACTACCTTTAATTCAGCAGAAGCCAAGAAATATTCTCTTATGCCATGGAATATCTGTTGTACCAAAGCATAAACAATCCTTTCGGATGAAGGAGCAAGTCTCCTATTCCAAAGTGTGCTATCTAAAAGGTCTGCCAGCCTTGTCTCAGTTGTCTGGTTACTTGTGCTTGAGTCAATACCTGAGGCCAAATGACTGAGCTTTACATCTGTCCTTGTCTTAACTTCCTGCTTATCATTGACCACTGAACCAAATGAAGAATCTTGTGCAAGGTTGGCAGATACAGAATTGCCACCAATACCAGACTGTTCACTACCACCAAATGAGTCTAAGAATTGACGTAACCCTGCCCGGTTCTGTAAGTTATAGAACTAGGTCAAAAGAAAGATGAGCACAGACAAACATGACACAGGAATAAACACAAGGAACAATATGTTCCTCATAATCTAAGACAAATCTAGATAAGTCTCATTTAAACAAAACTAATCAAAATATGCATGTTAAGCCAAAGAAATATCTGAACCAGAAAACTAGAACAAGAGATCCCAAATCCAAACCATAATAGTAAATACGAATCATTACATATATATATATATATATATATATATATATATATATATATATACGGACCGGATCAGGAGCACTACCACTTAAGTAGCATTATTCCTTAAGTAGCACTACCACTTAAAAATCTCCGTGTTTTTCAATTTATTGCCTTCTCTCTCCTCAGACTTCCTTCTTCAAATTACTTTATAAAAATATATTTGATCCTCCACAGTGTTCTAAAAATCCCCGTCTAGGCGCTAGGGCCACTCTTGGCGCCTCGCCTAGACACTAGGCTCCTCTGGCCCCTCGCCTAGGCCTAAGACGGCAAAAAAATCCCTACAGAAAATTAGGCGGGACCTAGGCGGAGATGTTTTTTTATTTTAATAACTACCCAAACCAGATCTTGATATATTTATTTTTCTAATGATTTATCATATTCATAATGCAGTTTGTAGCATGTCAAATCACAACAAAAAATAAACAAGATCAAGTTAAAATGAAATTTTTTTATTATAGTTGTAATTTTTTGAACTTGTATCAACTTTAAATTATATAAATGATGATACATTTGTAATATTTAGTTTAATTCAATATAATTCTTAAATTTATATTTAGTTTCTTAAGTTTTAATATTGAAATGAATTCTTGAAATTTTAAATTTTATTATTTAATAACAATCTTGTTTATGAATAAAACTAATACGTTAAAGATATGTTTGAACTTTGAACAATTGCATGTTTGTGTTTGAACTTTGATATTGACAATATGGATATTTGTTTAAACTTTAAGTAAATGCCTTTATTATCTTTATTATAGATTGTTTTGCTTTATATTATTGTTTTGTTTGGATAAATGTAAGATAAAATATTAAAATTGACTTAAAATAAAAAATCCCGCCTAGGCCCCCATGGCCGCTCGCCTAGCGCCTTTTAGAACATTGATCCTCCATTGATATATTTAATTCAACAATATATCAAATTACATCATATTGATATATTTAATCCAATATTGATATATTCAAGCCAATTGCTCTGATACATTTTCAATTTATCTGATACATTTTATTACCGTTCTGATACATTTTCTTACGGTAATAAAATGTATCAGATCAATTGAAAATGTATCAGAACGGTAATAAAATGTATCAGATCAATTGGCTTGAATATATCAATATTGGATCAAATATATTAATATAATATAATTTGATATATTGTTGAATCAAATATATCAATGGAGTGATTGTTTGGAGAGAGAGAGAGAAGACCACGATTTGTTTGGAGAGAGAGAGAAGACCATGATTTGGGTCTGAAATGAGTGATTGTTGGGTCTGAAATGAGTGATTGTTGGGTCTAAAATGGTAGATGCCGATTTGTTTGGAGAGAGAAAACCATGATTTTGGGCCTGAGGAGTTGTTTTGTTTTGGAGAGAGAGAAAAGCAGGGATTTTGAATTGGAGCGAGAAAACTCGGGATTTTGAATTGGAGCCTAAATAGGAGAGCTTTATATAGGTATGTCATTTAAGGAGGAGTGTCATTTAAGGAGTAATGCTCCTGATCGGTTCTGTATATATGTATATGTACATATATATGTCACTGACATATATAATGATTCGCATATGAATCATTATTATATCTTAGACAAAACATTGTATCCTTTCCTCAAGTGCCAATGAAAACAGAATATATCCAAAACAACTGCAAAGACCAGAGTGTCAACTATGCCAACCTTATTGTGGAGGGACCAGCTCACATAACGCGTTGTGCTCACTAAATCTTCCATGCATCTGGAAATGATAATAGAGAATGAAGAGAGAAATTCTAGTCCAAAGCTGATTTCACAAATATTCAGAAACAATATTAACAGCGATATGAAGCTGGACGAAGCATCTCTGAGTACATGCATATAAATATTATATCATGAGCACGAAACGAGTAAACTAAATAGGCGAGAAATCAGATATTGGACTATTGGTACGTAGTCTTTCAAGGTATTTATTAATTTATGGACACATCAAAGAAGTGAGCAGTACATTTTTTAGGCATGTCAGCAAGGAGATTCCCTTACAGGGAATGCAGCTTAGCTATTTAGCGTGTATGCTTATTTTTATAGGCAGAAATTTATCAACTAAATTACTCAATAAAACTCTTAACATCTAGATACGTAAATATCAACACAACCATACTATATTCTGATGATATCTGTTCAAAAATTCAAAGGCAGTTCACAGAAACTTGAAATAGATATATGTTGTAGGAAATGGTAGTAACTAGAGAAACAAAGTGATAGAACAGAATAAGATAGCTAACTTTTCACGGCATGATCGTTCAGTGGATTCGGCGAAGTTGTTGAAGGCAGAAGCAACACGCCTTAGAAACACTTCGTGGCCACTTAACAACTCGCCATCTTTCTGTTGAAATCCAATTATAGTACTTTGAATAAGTGGCCACTTACTAGAAGAGGAAGCATGATGAATGCACAAAATATCTTAGATGTTCATTCACAAGAAAAATTGACTAGCAATTGAACATATGATAGAACTCATACCTGAAGAAGATAAACAGAGATAGGAAGCAACCTCTTCAGGATATGCAAGAGCCTGCCGCCTAACTGTAACGAAAAAAGGAGTTTTAGCTTCTACATATAAATATAGGGATGAGCAAAGCAATAAATTCCAGTTCAGATGAAGAAAAAGAAAAGATGTATAAAAGCAAGACAGTATTTCCAACAACATGGTCCAGTGCAAGCTGTAGCTTCTTTTATTGGTGAGATTCCATCAAAATTCTAGACAAGACTCCTAGAAACCCTGAGTGAGACTGTTTTATCCTTCTTCTTTTTCTTTTGTTTGGGGATGGGTTAGTTTCTGCTCTTTTTATATTCAGACCTGAAACACATTCATCCAGCCATTAAACATCAAATATTATAAATCTCAACCATTTCTCTTTTTCAACCCTAACCCTGTCAGCCTCAAAACCTTCTGTAAAACCCGTACCTACAATTGTATCTTTTCTGTCCTACTTTTGCTGATTTTATAAATGAATAGTATGTACACAAGTTTAAAGAACTGTCCATACTAAATGCTCTTGTATATGTGTAGACCAATAAAGATCCGTATCGGTAACTTTTTGTTCGTCATGATCTTGTTTCTCAGCACAAGCTGCACAATTGTATCTTTTGTGTCTGACTTTTGCTGATTTTATAAATGAAAAATAGCATGTACAACCAATTTTCTTGTGAACTTGCCATTCATATTATTATTTCAATAAATTGTATTTAAGAATATGCAGAAAGTTTGCATACCCTACTACATGTGGTCTGATGGGCCCAATATTTTTTCCCAGTTCCATGCAATAAATTACTCCAGATCTTATAGATAATGAGGACAACAGACGAGACAAACAACATAGCTGAAGGTAAGGAGTTAATCACCTGCTGAAGAAAAGGTTCAAATGTATCACGAGCCTTTGCAACAGCAATGACACAAGCAGTCCTGCATTTCAGATAAAGAAAATAATATGAAGAAACAGATACTTTAGAAAATGAAGTACATAGCAACTTAGACAAGATCCGTGCCAGAAACTAATAGAATCCCAAAAAAAAGAGTACCTAGAATAGTTTGTTCCATCATGAATATCTTCCACTCCACATGCATTTACTATTTCTTCACGTGTAATTGGAGGACATTTGGTTCCTCCGACAACAAAACGGAATTCAGCCATTGCACGATGATATTGAGCTCCTCCATAAAGACGCATCCCTGCATTCTACGGATAACAGAAAATTAGTTTTATGACAGAATTTCCGTAAAAGTGGAAGATAAAAATTCCCATAAAAGTGGATGAATTTCCATAAAAGTGAATGGAAGAAATTTAGATATGCTAAACCGTTGCCACTTATCAATATGAGGCAAGCATCTAACAAGAAGCGAGAATAAGAAAACGGGAACCGAAAACTACAACCATGTGCCTAACCTTTTACAAAATTTTGGAAGGACAAGTTGAAAATTTCTCACTCAAGCAGGTAAGAGACAAGTATTTCATTTGACAAGTCTAGCACAAAGTAACAATGTAACATATGAAGAACAGACACAAAACACAGGAATATGCGGTAGATACAAAGGCATGCATTATATACTGGCTAGGCACTTTCAGAGCTTACTGGTATTAGCTTGTATGGAAACTGAAGACCGTCAGTAGCAATAAACACCCCTCCATTAGCTCTCTCGTCTTGTAGTGTTTCCCCTGCAATAGAAACATAGTGAAACCACTGTTTTAACAAAAATATATATATATAGAATTTAAAGCAGATATATAACCGAAATTGCTTAGAGGTTTTAGTGGTTAGGAAGTTTTAAAAAAAAAACTAAAGAATCTATTCAGTTGGCTGAAATTGAATGTAACATTTACATCTAATATATGCTAAAGGCATTCATAGTTTAGCAGCAACTAGATAGTTTACCAAATTTATCTGGAGGTGCAACCACAGTCCCTTTCAAAAGCAGCGACAACTGAGCAACAAAGAGAACCTAGTCAAAATACTAATGAGGTCTCCAAACAAACAACTGGAATCTAGGAACACCAGATTTTGCTGGCCTATATTTGCTGGTGTATCTATGCTGAATGGATTGAAGGTAGTACAGAAAATAAGATTAACATTTATATTTTGAGAAACTGAGTTTGCTTGTTTAGTGACCAAACAAAATAACCTCAATTCAGGGGATGAACACTTGTACAAAATCCCAATCAGCTTTCAAAATTTATCAAAAAAAAATTGAGTGAAGAGGCTTAAATATTATGGTCAACATAATAAAATTAAGTAGCAGGACATCCAACATAAATATGAAGGCCCAGAGGGACAAAAAAAACCTTAGTCAGAAACATATCATGAAAAGCTCTTCCTTTTTCCTTCAATTTTACTTCATCCAAAGTGCTAAAAGAAACATTAGAAAAGGAAAACAGTCGGTCACCGCAAAACATATAGATCACAAAGATATAATTGTTGAGATAAAATAATAAACTAAAGGTTTGCATATGCAAAACCTGAGTTCCTGATTTATTTCTTTTAGCTTTCTTGTGGAGCTCCTATACTCTTTCTCAAGAAGTGGAATGATCAATGGAACACTATCCATATACCTGATGGCCATATACATCTCAAATTTTCCGTTAAAGAATACATTGTTTTTGTACTGACTGTAAACTGATGTATAATTAAGACATTTTTTTTGGATAAGTTATAGCAAGAAAGACTGTTATAACTATCTACCTTTGTCGCAGCAACTCCTCTAAGAATTGTCTAAGGCTGCTTACACCTATTCTGCTTCTTTCTTGCTTTGATAGTGACCTACCCAACTTCTCCTCCAAAGATGCCACATCTTCCATCTCCCTCAATGAAATTGCCTGCAACAAGCAGCTCGGTACAAACTTATTACATGAAGTAGTGGATATTGCTTGAGGAATGAAAGGAACATATACCTGTTTAAACTCATCATTGGATCTGTAAACTGATTCATGTCCGGAACCAACTCTTCCTGAAGGCACAGATGTGAAAAATGGAGAATCACCTAACATGAAGCCATCAAGCACACAGACAGGCGGTGAAAGAAAAACTTCCACGTCTGAAGCACGTGCAAATTGAGGTATTTTAGTATCAAGCTTTGTTGAGACAACCACAGTCCTTGCAAGTTCAGGATCAATCTGTAAATGGTTAATGGAAAAATCAAGCCTCTGCTTCTGGTGCCAAATATCTAATGCATCTCGCCTAATAAAATGCTACTTCTAACAGTTATGTATAGAGAAGGTTTCCGTTGTTCTCGTTAATACTAAAATGTTGAGGGAAGTAATATACAATTATACAGTATGTTACCGGTTCTTGAATAAAGTCAAGTTTCTGTTAGATTTGTTGGAAAAAAGAAAATAAAGAGTGAACATAGTTAAGCCTGAACTAGAGAAGCACATACTTGCATTACCACTCTACGCGTAGTTGCATTGCTCCAGTCATTGCAATCTTCAAGGCATAATATGATGAACTCTTTATGTTGCATTTTTGCACGCACCAGGGACTCTACTGCACGAGCTTGAGCCTGCCATGTAAGCCAGAAAATTGACCAACATACTAACTGGTGAAGCAACACAGAGAATAGATAAATCTGTTTTTGGAATGAGTTTGGACCTGTAAAGCCCGGTTTTTTTCGACCCGGTGCAGGAGCAACAAGCCCTGGAGTGTCCATTATGGTAAGGTTCGGACAATATTTGTATTCTACTTTAATAATTATCTCCTTTGCAGAGAATTGACATGGTTCATGCTCCAACCTCATGTTTTCAGCTTCAATGTATGCCTGCAAATAATTTTAGATACAAAGGACTATTAGTTACTAACCCGTACATCCATACGTTTCAATATATTCCACACCTCCCAAAATGAGAGTCCTATTTGAAAGAAGAAGAAAAATCAGTTTTTTAAAGTTTCCTACGATATAAGTAAGCTTTTCCAATGATTTTTTTAATTTTAAAATTTATGATTAGGAAAGAATAAAAATTTAATATACGTGAAAAAGTGAAATGGACTCTCATTTTGGGAGAGATGATGTGCTCAGTAGCAAAAGATACAACTCGAATTACATACATTGAGTCATCTCCGCAAATCGGGTAAATTTCTTCATCCTCCTATAATTTCATACATGTATTCACACATAAAAAATAACTGATTAAAATCATAATTTATTGTTAGTTGATAACCTGGAGTTCTTGGAGGGATTTTTCTTGGGCAATTGAGGGGTCAGAATCAGAGAGCAGATGACAGAGAGGGGAATCACACTCAGGATTAAACTTCATGTGGAGGGTAATGGGTCGGCGAGTCTTCGTTCCACCGCCAACGTGGTTGAATTGAAACCCCATGAGGGCTTCAACGAGGGCGCTTTTTCCGTCAGTCTGGTGGCCGACCACCAGCACTGCCGGAGCGTCGAACGGCGTCTCGAATTCCTGGGCCAGTCCGTGTAGCTCATTGTAGGCTTCATATAGACTCGACTGCTCTTCCCATTCGTCGTTAACGGCCACCGCCGGCGAACCTTCTTCGTCTCTCGCCATTTTCTCTCTCCTCTCCATAGAGTAGTGTGATAATTGGATTCCACTTTTTCAGTTTTGGCTTATGTGATTTTTGTTATCCGGAGTTTGGGGTTTTGAATTTTGGAGGTTCTAGAATATCTTTTAAAATAATTACTACTAGTTTTAACAACTTTTTTTTATTAGTTTTGAAATAGCTTGCAATAATTTTACACGTATTCACCTAAATTGGGAAGTTACTTTAACAATTAAATTCTTACTTATTTCTTAAAAGTGATTGATGAAATTTTATTTTATTTTTAATGTCCTAATTTATTATAACTCAATTAGAGAGGTAATCTATAATCTATAATATAATTAAAAACACAATTTTTTGATTCAATTGTTTCTTTTCTATTCAAATTAGTATAAGTACTACATAAATTTAAAACAATTAAACAATTTCCAAATTTGTTAAAAAAACTAAAAAATTAATATATATTTAAAATGCTTAGTTTAAAAACTGATTGAAGGAACCTGTAGTATATAATTCAATAATTTATTCATTAAATAAATATTTAATAACTGTCATTATCTTCTCAAAAATTTAATTAAATATTTATCCTACATTTAATTAATTATCATAATACACCATTATTCATGTATCATAATAAACCATTATCCATATTGTTCGTGCTTCACAAGGCTGATGTGCTTGTTTGAATAAGAATATACACAACTTCATTATATAGATGAACAAAGTTAACTAATTTCTTTTATTTCCTTTATAATTTGTGCTTGATAAAGACATGATAATCTTTATAAAAATAATCAAAAAATTTGTTTAATAAGTTAACAAACACAAATGAAAAATAATACTACATCCGTTCCAAATTATATGATTATTATTGACTTTTGAAAGTCAATTTAAGATACTTTCAAACTCAAAATTGAGATGGTTCATTTAAAATTATTAAAAAACAAATCTTACAATGAGTAGTACGTGTTAGATAGTTTAGAAATTTCATTGTTATATCAATTAAAATTAAAAGTATTCAATTCAATTTTGAATTTGAAAATGTCTTACCTTAACTTTAAAAAATCAATAATATTCTTAATTTTGAAACAGATGAAGTATATAAAATTAAATAGCATTTACCATGGAGTGAAAAAATTCAAAATATTTTGGTGTCTAAGTAGTGGATTAGGAACTAAAAGAAGTCAATCAAAGGTTTATATAGGATAATTTGAGGCCAAAAATGACATTTTAAAGAAGAATATAGACATTTTAAAAAAATATATAGACATTGAAATTAATAATTAAACATATATATTTAAATTTTTAAAAAGACAAATATAGAGATATATAATAAATTGTATGTACTTTATAAGTTTTTTGCATGTATATATTAAATAATAAGATATATTAATTTAAAAAATAGTCATTTGACCACAAAAATCACCGGAGGACTTTTTTTTTATCCCTATAGGGAGTAGTGTAAGCCAAACAAACGGACTTATTGAGACATAATAAAATAGTACGCTTTCATTAGTTGTATCATGTATGCCACCTTCTAGCCTAGTAAGTATTTTTGTTAGTTTTACAAAATCTTCTGTCGTATGAAAATGAAGTGGTATCCCCTTTATGTGAAAAGGCTTGTGAAACTAATAAAGACTCGCCCAAATATCATTTTCTTTGAATAAATGTACTCCTTTTGAAGAACATATAAAATGAATTTGCGATAAATACCGAATTATAATTGTAAAACATGAGATTGATAATATATGAAGGCCTCACGTATTACGCATCTTTTTTAAAAAAAGTTACCATTAATACTTATGCACGTCAGCACGTAACATGAGATCTAACATGAGATTGATAATAATTATATGATTCCAATACCAACAAATAGTCAATCTTAACCCAACCAAACTCACATACTGACATATACAAGAGTTCAAAGTTTTATAATGCATGTTAAACCGGAGAACCATCAACAAGTATCACTCAAACTTACTGGATCGATTCATTTTCCAATTCTATGCTATATCTGGCCTGTTTTTTATGCTATATATGGTCTATAAGATGTATCAAAACTGGTAAAGTTGTGGTGCCAGAGAAAATTGGCTCAAGGGCTCTAACACAGCACTAGGAATGTAGGATGATATGTACTTATCTTTGTCTCAGTTGTCGAAAGTGGAAGGTTTATTCAGAAAAAAAGTAAATCTACCTTGGGCAAATTTCAGCAAACACGGGCAATTTCTTCCTTTGATCGGGACAATAGAGAACACTGTGTATATAAGCGTCAACATCTTCCCTAGATGGAGCTTTGTCAGTTGAAGTCGAAGAAGGTAAGGCAACCTCAATGCCATCATCTAGGGGAGACCAGTCAGTGCTAGCGAAGTTGATGCTGGTGCTGTCGACACTGCTTAAGGCATGCTCTAGTTTGATAGGAGTGATCGTTTGAGTTGTTGCAAAGGGCACCATGACTGCGGATTCTGTTGGTAATGCAGGTGAATTGACCTGATGATGAATAAAGCGGCACTTAGAGCCATAACTGCATGAACCTGAGCTATATGACTTGCATGTCTGATCCTACAATTACCAACAAAAATTATTCATTTATAATATACAAACTTATGTCTACGCAACTGATAAAGTGCACATAATCACCGGTTAAAAATAGCATATTTTTAACAGGTAATGCGTTTCATTGTGTATACCGAGATGACATTTTTTACCTCTGATTTGTTCTTGTGAGGAAATCGGGTTGGGCGCAGCTCTTCCTTTCCATGTGCAAACTGCAAAAGGATGGAGTTACCAATGCAAATTAATATCAGATTGTAAGTGGAAGACAGTTTATCCAATAGTAAAGTTACTGCAGTTCAAACAAGACACTGGTAGGCATTATTAGAATTTAGAAACAACTTGAGCATCTTGCAAAGGATGTAATGAGGCTCAAGTCAAGTAGCTCTCATTTGGGCATTTTGCAGCATTCCAAATTATATCCTACTATGTTAAAAAGAGAAGAATTGGTTTTGGAATTGGGAAATCTTTTTCATAAAACAGCAGGGGAAAATTTAGTAATCTTAATCATGCAACCTTGTACAATTTCCACAGCTATAAAACAAACACAATCAAGTGGACTAGGATTAAATGAAATTTTATTTATCAAGAGCTCAACCTGCATTGCACACAATTTAGTCTTTTGACCATTGCAACTTAGGCTAGGTTTATTTTAACAGAAATCTCTTTCTAAATAGGTTTCTGACATTTTGCAAGTGGTCGAAATCCTTCTACAAGATCAATACACATTTAACTAAAGTACTTCAGAAAATGATGAGCCATTTTAAACTTGGCAAGTACTTTTACATAAACAACACAAGTTATTTTCCCATGCTTTCCTCAAACAATAGGAGCCTTGATTAAATAAATACTCTGGCTCATTTGCAGAATCCTTTCCTGACATTAAACACTAGGAAAAAGCATTTTTGTATCAATAATTTTTGTTTAGCATTAAAAAGATCTGGATTCATATAACCTTCTATACCATAATTTATAGTACAAGCTTCTATAGATTTGTCTTACTGCATAAGAGAGAGAGAGAGAGAGCGAGAGAGAGAGAGAGGTGACCTGGCATTTGGCTCCATAGCGGCAACTACCAGAATCCTCCCACGACCGACAAATCCCCGTCTTGTAGCTTTTACTCCCTGATGACGACGATCCGCTAGAATCCGACGTCGATGGCGAAGACCTAGTCCTCGCACTGGTCACTGGCCACACCAGAATTCCATCCATTACCAGCACGTCCTCCTCCACCTTCACCGGAGTCTTAAACACCGTCGGCGACCTCGACTGCTGCGAAATCTGTAAATTCTCAATTGACGACAACGGCGATCCAGATCGCAAGTATCTGATGAGTGGAGAGTCCAGATTCTCCAAACTAGATAAATTTTCAGAATTAGCACGCGAATCGAAGCTAGGGCTTTTCCTCGGATGATGATAAAAACGGCCTTGCTGCTCACTGATCGGCGAAATGGCGTCACTCAATGCCATGAGTTTATGAAGGTTGGAATTGTTGTCACCGTAAAGGCGTTCCATAGACTTCTTTCTACAGAGAGAAAATGAAACAGTTATTGAATTAATGTTTATAATTAACTTGCACAACTATAATTCTATCAAAATTATGAATTTATTGGCAACCTTTAACATATTAATTTGATCAGTGATTAGCTCTGTTTACAGACTTCTATGTGAAGTAATTTGCAATTCACCATTTTGAGTTTTGAACTCCCGCCTAAATTTCAATTTCTTGCGATCAAGCAAAATTCGAGCTGGCTATCAGAACTTAACTAATTTAGATAAACAGAATGTAAAATTTTGGACGATTTTCATATATGAATAAATTATTAGCGCGTAAATTTAAGATCTAATCGAATTTCCATAACTGAAACAGAGGAATTTATATAATGCCGTTTCATTGAAGTGAATAAAGAGATATAGCACAGAATCAATTTGTTTGAGTTAATTAAGCAGCGAGAATCAAACACAGACATTGAAAACAACAGCATGTAAACTCCAAATAACTGCATTACAAATGATTTTTTTTATTACTTTTTTGCTAATTAATTACAAATGAATTTTTAACAGAGATTAAGAAGAAAAAGAAGAAGAAGAAGAGATGAATAAGAAAATACCTGTAATCTTTGGAAGTTCGGATTCAGAAAAGAAGCCGAAAGAAGAATTTTGATCTTCTACGATTCGGTCGGAAAATATGAATTTCCGCCAATCGTAGACAACAAAACTGAAGTTAAAAGACTCTTCTAGCCTGTTCGGAATGAAGTCATTTCACTCATTTGTAATGACTAATGTTTTTTACTTATAAGATTAGTTTTTCAAGTCAAATTTTTTTTTTAAGTATTTATAATTTATTTTAAAATAATTTATAAGCCATTTTAAAATAAGTTAATTTGATTAAATGTAATGTTTATTTTGCTCATCTTTTATTTTATCTCTCTTTTTATTAATGTTATTTTTAGTAATCTTACATTTAAGTCATTATAAGTCGAACACCTTTAAAATTTATTTTAACTTAATTTATGACTTATAAGTTAAATTAATGTCGAACGTTTTTACTTATAAGTCACAATTTAAAATAACATATAAATCAACTTATATTTTAACTTATAAATCATTTAAAATAAGTCATTCCCGAACATGTTACTCCCTCAACGTACTAATTGGTTTCGGTACGTAATATATTTTTTAACTTAAATTGTCCTTTTGAATTATTTATTAATTAAAGTATTTACTTTTTTATGAAATATTACTTCTTCCCATGTGAATTGATTTTCTAGATCATTTTTTTGTTATTCACACATTCTTAATAAGTACTAAAAACTAAAATGAATAAAGAAAAAGAGTCTAAAGAGCGAAGGCATGTTATACTGGTAATATGAGAGAGAGTATCAGTTCTCAATGTAAACCTTTTATTCATTTTGTAAGACCCCAATTTTTATGAATAAAGATTTATTTATTTTTATATTATTTCGAAATAGTAAGGTGTTGATTGATAAATGTGAAAGTTATGAGTGAAATGTGCGAATATTTTAAAATGAGCAAGTGGTTATAAAATATTCTGGTTGTCGGGTAATATTCGTTTGGTCGTTGAATATTCTTGTTGTCGGGGAATATTCGTACGACGGCGCAGCTATTTGTGGACCCCATAACGGAATAACTGTCGGATATAGAAAGCGACAGAAATAACCTTTTTATAAAATAACGGCGTAGTTGTTACCGTTAGTACTGTTGAAATACCCGGTGGTTAAAATACAGTGATACGCGGTGTTACACAGTAGCACACGGTATTGCACAGTATTTCGAATTATTGAGTCTTACGTGAGAATGCACTTACTCAATTATTGTTACAGTAATTACTGTTCAATATTTTATATTATTGACTCAATAATTGCTACGTTGATATTTTATATTATTGACTCAATAATTGCTACGTTGCTATTTTATATGATTGATTCAATAATGGCTACAGTTGATATTTTGGTATTATTGATTCAATAATTGTCACTGCACAGTATTTCACATTATCAACTCAATTGTGACGCCCCCAGAATAGGTCCATTCAACCCAACCCATTCTGAGTCGCCAAATACATGGTACAGAATTCAAATACAAACTTTATATCATACGGTCGTGCAAAATACGATCACACAACTGTGAGTCTCAGTACAAATATGTAGAAAATATTAAGATTCAAACTAAGTCCTCATTACAATTATTATCACACTATTTATCAGAAATAGTGAGGACTACTACTGCTCTAACTCGGACCATCACTCTGTCCCCCGACTAGTCCCCGCAACATTCTCATTTCCTGAAGAGGACAACAGATAAAAAGAGTGAGCTCAACTAGCCCAGTAAAGAATATTATGACTAAGATAATGAAAAATAAATTATCGTTAGTCTTCAACAGTTCAGATAAAATATTATGGACAACAAGTTTTAGATCAATATTCGCAGCGGAAATAACAAATCATTAGAAGAGTTAAGCAGAGAATGAAGTCTACTATCTTCTATGATTTAAAAGTCCATCACCAATATTTTATCCCTGTAACATCAATCAATATACATCTCGAATCAATATTCATCTTTGCACTACAGGCCAAAGATATTCATTTGCATCATCAGTAGTCATGTTCATCTCAACACCTGTCATCTTTGCATTACAGGCCAAAGATATTCATCAGGTAATCATTCATCTTTGCTCTACAGGCCAAAGATATTCAGTTACATCAACTTTTAGGACTGAGGATGATGAAAAACATTTTAAACAAAACGAATCCAGTGAGGTAAAAGACAAAGATTAGGGATTCGTCATTTAGTTTATCCAAATTCAAGAATAATCCATAATAATACTTTGTGAAGCAAAATTCAAGAATAAAGCCCAAAACTTAGATACAATCAAAGATAATAACCTTAACAGATAATTTGGGCAATTAGAAGAAAAATAAATTTTCTCGTGAATAGTGCCGTATACGTGAATAGTGCCGTATACGTGAATAGTGCCGTATACGTGAATAGTAACCCCGACGGGAAAAATAAGAATTTCATAACAAAATTCATGACAATATTTCTGTATAATGATATTGAAAAGAATAACATCATTTACGAAAGAAAATAACATCCCTTACCTCAAAAAGATAGTACCTCTGACTGGAATATCGGATATAATATTGACGAAAACTTGCGCTGAATACTAATACTCAAAGTATAGAAATACTCACAAAAATACGCTCGATATTATAGAGAGAGAAAACTTCGAATTCTGGTGTGATTTTCAATTCTAACCTAAGCACCCTATTTATAGGAAGAGCTTAGGATGCCAAAGGAGACTAAAATAATAAAATAATATTATTTTTACAAAACTTCTCCAGCCGCCGGCTGCTTCAAACATCTGATTTTTTTCAACAAAACAACAAAAGTGGGGCCCACCATTTATAAAATAATATTTATTTTTCGAAACTTCAATAATTCATAATAAATAGCCCCTTTGTCAGAAAAATACAAATGATGTGTCCTTCTATAGGAAATTTAATTCTCTACAACTTTGCAGAAGAAAATTTTTCCAAATTCCCAACATAAATTATCCGAAATCCATAAACGGATGATTTTTCACACCAAAATACTGATAAAAACACATCAGCACAAATTCCTTCTTTTATATCCACAAATAAATATTTCCTTATCATATAAATCAATAATTAATTATTCACAAATAATATTATAGAACTACAATATTGACAACCAGGTCGTTCCCAGGACAGAGGGGGCCTTCCGATAAGGACTTCTCCTTACTGGCGCGCAATTAAATAACCCCTCCTAGACAGAACTTCCTTAGACATTGTCAATAATGCTATCTAATAATATTATTTAAATAATATGAATTATTGAGTTGATAACGTGAAATACTGTGCAACGACAATTATTGAATCAATACTACAAAATATCAACTGTAGCCATTATTGAATCAATCATAAAAAAATAGCAACGTAGCAATTATTGAGTCAATAAAATATCAACGCAGCAATTATTGAGTCAATAATATAAAATATCAACGTAGCAATTATTGAGTCAATAATATAAAATATTGAACAGTAAATACTGTAACAATAATTGAGTAGGTTCCTTCTCACGTAAGACTCAATAATTCGAAATACTGTGCAATACCGTGTGCTACTGCGCACCACCGCGTACTGTATTTTAACCACCGGGTATTTCAACAGTACTAACGGTAACAACTACGCCGTTATCTTGTAAAAAGTTATTTCTGTCGCTTTCTATATCCGACAGTTATTTCGTTGTGGGGTCCACAAATAACTGCGCCGTCGTACGAATATTCCCCGACAACAAGAATATTCCACGACCAAACGAATATTCCTCGACAACAAGAATATTTTATAACCACTTGCTCATTTTAAAAATATTTGCACATTTCACCCATAACTTTCATATTTATCAAGTCAACACCTTACTATTTCGAAATAATATATAAAGAAAATTAAATCTTTATTCATAAAAGTTGGGGTCTTACAACCTCCCCTCCTTATGAAATTTCGTCCTCGAAATTGACGTACGTACCTGGTATGTCGAAAAGGTGAGGATACCTCGCTTTCATTTCCGATTCCAACTCCCAGGTCATTTCCTCAATTGCATGGTTTCTCCACAAAACTTTAACTTGAGGTATAATTTTCGAGCGTAGGACATGCTCCTTCCTATCCAAGATCTTGACAGGTACCTCCTCGTACGTTAAATCTTCAGCTATCTCGTCTGGTTCTAACTCAATAATGCGGTTTGGATCCTTCACATATTTACGTAACACGAATATGTGAAACACGTTATGAACACGAGACATGCTTGGAGGTAAAGCGAGTCTATAAGCCACATTTCCTATTCGGTCAAGAATCTCAAATGGACCAATGAATCGTGGATTGAGCTTTCCTCTCTTCCCGAACCTCGTAACTCCTTTCCACGGAGCAATACGTAGTAACACATGGTCCCCAACATTAAATTTCACGTCTTTTCGATGAAGATCTGCATAACTCTTTTGTCGATCCTGTGCCGTCTGTATACGTTGTCGGATTATTTGGATCTTTTCTGTAGTCATACGTACTAACTCTGGTCCCAACAATGTTGCTTCACCCACCTCATCCCAACATACTGGAGAACGACACTTTCTCCCATACAACGCTTCGAATGGAGCTACGCCTATACTTGCCTGATAACTGTTGTTGTAGGAGAATTCCACCAATGGTAAATACTTATCCCAACTCCCTTTGAAGTCTAGAACACAGAGTCTCAATAGATCTTCAAGAGTTTGGATAGTCCTTTCCGATTGTCCGTCTGTTTGAGGATGATAAGCCGAACTGAATCGTAAATCCGTACCCATAGCTTTCTGCAAACTGATCCAAAATCGTGAAGTAAATCTGGGATCACGATCCGAAACTATGGATACTGGCATGCCATGCAATCTCACAATCTCATTCACGTACATATGAGCAAGACGTTCAAGGGAATAAGTCTCTCGTATCGGCAAGAAATGAGCAGACTTGGTTAATCTATCAACAATAACCCAAATCGCATCTAAGCCTTGAGAAACCTTGGGAAGACCCGTAACGAAATCCATCGTAATGTGTTCCCACTTCCATTTCGGAATCTCCAGTGGTTGCAATGGACCCTTCGGTACTTGATGCTCCGCCTTTACACGTTGACAAGTTAAACATCTAGAGATGAACTCCGCGATCTCTCTCTTCATATTGCTCCACCAAAATGTATGTCGAAGATCACGATACATTTTAGTACTCCCAGGATGGATCGCAAATGGTGTGTTGTGTGCCTCCATCATGATTCTATACTTCAAGTCAGAATCGTTAGGAACACAAAGTCTGGAGTTGACTCGAAGTATTCCCTCTTCATCGATTTTTGCTTCTGAAATTGCACCTTCTTGCACCTTCTTCTTCATCTTCATCAGCTCCGCATCTGTAGCTTGAGCAGCTTTAACTTTATCAAGCAAAGCTGGTTCTACGCGTATACTTGACATCATCGCACTCGTTCCCACATATGATCTTCTACTCAACGCGTCAGCTACCACGTTCGCTTTTCCAGGATGGTATTGGATGGTATGATCGTAATCTTTCAACAGCTCAAGCCAACGTCGTTGCCGCATGTTGAGTTCCTTCTGAGTGAAGAAATATTTAAGGCTCTTATGATCTGTATAAATCTCCACTTTCTCTCCGTACAAGTAATGTCTCCAGATCTTCAACGCGAAAACGACTGCTGCCAACTCTAGATCATGAGTAGGATAATTCCTCTCATATTCTTTGAGTTGTCGCGAGGCATAGGCTATGACTTTCCCATGTTGCATGAGAACACATCCTAACCCTTTGCCTGAAGCATCGCTGTAGATAACAAATCCATCCGAACCAGATGGTATTGTCAGAACAGGTGCCGAAATAAGTCTCCTCTTGAGCTCTTGGAAGCTCTTCTCGCATTCTTCTCTCCAAACGAATTTCGTATCTTTCCGAGTCAACTGTGTTAATGGAGTAGCGATTCGAGAAAATCCCTCTACGAACCTCCGATAATAACCAGCTAAGCCCAGAAAGCTTCGTACTTCGGTCACCGACTTAGGTTGCTCCCAGCTTTGTATTGCTTCAATCTTCGCCGGGTCAACAGATACTCCATGTTTCGATACCACGTGCCCAAGGAATGCTACTTCCTCAAGCCAGAACTCGCATTTCTTTAACTTGGCGTATAGCTTGTTCTCACGAAGCTTTTGAAGTACCAGCTTCAAGTGGTGTTCATGATCTTCACGGCTTTTAGAATAGATGAGAATGTCATCAATAAAGACAACAACGAATTGATCTAAATACTCCTTAAATACACGGTTCATCATATCCATGAAAGCAGCAGGAGCATTAGTCAATCCAAAAGACATGACTAAGAACTCATAATGCCCGTACCGTGTTCTGAAAGCAGTCTTTGGAATATCCTCAGTTTTAATCTTCAACTGATGATATCCAGAACGAAGATCGATCTTTGAAAAAAATTGCGCTCCTTGCAACTGGTCGAACAGGTCATCAATACGAGGTAACGGATACCTATTCTTGATGGTGACATGGTTCAACTCCCGATAGTCAATGCAAAGTCGCATACTCCCGTCTTTCTTCTTTACGAATAAAACAGGAGCACCCCAAGGAGACGTACTAGGACGAATAAAACCGATGTCTAACAACTCTTGTAATTGGACCTTTAACTCCTGAAGTTCAATAGGAGCCATTCGATATGGGGCTTTAGAAATGGGCTTTGTACCGGGCTCAAGGTCAATAAAGAATTCAACTTCACGTTCTGGGGGTAGACCGGGAAGTTCTTCGGGAAATACATCAGGAAACTCATTAACAACGGAAATATCATTCAAATCTGATGTATTCTGATTTAGATCAGTGACATGAGCTAAGAAAGCTTGACATCCGTTTTTCAATAAACGAATAGCTTTATGACTTGAAATGATATTGACTGATTTTAGTGGTTTGGTGATTTGGATTCGCACAACAGGTTGATTAGGAATATGAAAACTAACAACCTTACGAAAACAATCAATTTTGGCATGGTAAGTGGTTAACCAGTCAATTCCTAAAATCACGTCAAATGCAAGTATTTTCAAAGATATAAGATCAACAGGTAAGGTAAGGGTACCAATCTGAATCAAGCAAGATTTGTAAACTGTAGATGTAACAAAGGTTTCTCCTAACGGAGTTTCAACAGATAAGTCAAAGTCTAATTTATCAGAAGTCAAGTTCAAACGTTGAGCACAAGCAGGTGAAATAAAGGAATGGGTAGCACCGGTATCTAACAAGGTATAAACTTCGCAAGAGTTTATGATCAGCTTACCCGTAATCACCTCGTGTGGATTCCTCGCGTTTTGGGCTGTAACGACAAACGCTCTTCCAGGAATCACCGACTTTGACTTGTCTGCAACCGCCTTTGGAATCACCACCCCCGCTGAACTTGGTTTCGCAACAGGACAATCTCGAGCTATATGTCCTTCCTTTCCACAGTTATAGCATCCTTTGAACTGTTGTGGGCAGTTTGGGCTGATATGTCCCTCTTTCCCGCATTTAAAGCATACGACCGGTGGTCGTTCTCCTCCCCTCGAAACAGTTGATGCTGGTGCTGATGTTGACATCTTCGCGTTCTCATTGTTATACCTTCTCTTTTTGAAATCTCCTCCCGATTCGCTTCTTCTACTATCATGGCCACGATAACCACCGGAGTGGTTACCGCTTCTGTCATACTTTCCTCCTCGCTGGTTGTCATTGCTCCGATGACTACTGCCACCAGTACGACCTTGGTTGTGGTCCCTTGGTTGAACATAATCATTATCTCGTTCCAATAACTGGGCCCTGTTTACTACATCCGAATATAAAGAAAACTTATGAGAAATGAGGTATTGACGTATTTCGGGTTTCAAACCTCTTAGAAACATCCGCGTCATACGTTCCTCATTCTCCACCAAATGAGGTGCAAACCTGGACAGCTCCGCGAACTTAGCCTCGTACTGGGATACCGTCATGTTGTTTTGCTCGAGTCTGATAAACTCTACTTCCTTCATATGACGAATACTTTCAGGAAAGTACTTGTCATTAAACAGTTTCTGGAACGCTTCCCAAGACATCTGGAGTGCGGCAGGCTGGGTACGCTTCACGGATTCCCACCAGTAATCTGCCTCTCCACGGAACATAAACGTGGCGAATGGAACCTTCTGTTCCTCTGTACATCCCAAGACATCAAATATCTTGGTAATTTGTTTAATCCACGTCTCCGCTTTGATCGGATCCGGCTTTCCCAGAAACTCTGGTGGTCCCAATTCTTTGAACTGCTTAGCAGTGACAGCTCGCGTGTTGTTATTATCTCCACCTGTATGTTGCACACGAGTCTCCCTCGTCTGATTTTGCATGAACTGCAAAAAACTTCTAAACATCTCATCGTTTATCGTCTGACCAGCGTTATTTTCAGGATGAACATTGCCCTCTTGTTGCACGTTCTCCTGGTTAACGATTAAAGGTGTCTCCACGGTCTCATTCACTTCGTTGTTAACGTTCTCAGCTGCCATTCTCAAATACTGCCATAAAACAAGGGTTAATTAAACAAGTCAACATATCACATATTAACCCTATGCTCCGACTGACCAATTAAATACCACATAAGCTTAGGTAGGACACACTAGCGAAGGATTTACTCGTCTCTCCCCTCCTAGTTCTATTCCCCGATCTCCGCCAGAGATCATATCCCTAAGCTCTGATACCAACTGTGACGCCCCCAGAATAGGTCCATTCAACCCAACCCATTCTGAGTCGCCAAATACATGGTACAGAATTCAAATACAAACTTTATATCATACGGTCGTGCAAAATACGACCACACAACTGTGAGTCTCAGTACAAATATGTAGAAAATATTAAGATTCAAACTAAGTCCTCATTACAATTATTATCACACTATTTATCAGAAATAGTGAGGACTACTACTGCTCTAACTCGGACCATCACTCTGTCCCCCGACTAGTCCCCGCAACATTCTCATTTCCTGAAGAGGACAACAGATGAAAAGGGTGAGCTCAACTAGCCCAGTAAAGAATATTATGACTAAGATAATGAAAAATAAATTATCGTTAGTCTTCAACAGTTCAGATAAAATATTATGGACAACAAGTTTTAGATCAATATTCGCAGCGGAAATAACAAATCATTAGAAGAGTTAAGCAGAGAATGAAGTCTACTATCTTCTATGATTTAAAAGTCCATCACCAATATTTTATCCCTGTAACATCAATCAATATACATCTCGAATCAATATTCATCTTTGCACTACAGGCCAAAGATATTCATTTGCATCATCAGTAGTCATGTTCATCTCAACACCTGTCATCTTTGCACTACAGGCCAAAGATATTCATCAGGTAATCATTCATCTTTGCTCTACAGGCCAAAGATATTCAGTTACATCAACTTTTAGGACTGAGGATGATGAAAAACATTTTAAACAAAACGAATCCAGTGAGATAAAAGACAAAGATTAGGGATTCGTCATTTAGTTTATCCAAATTCAAGAATAATCCATAATAATACTTTGTGAAGCAAAATTCAAGAATAAAGCCCAAAACTTGGATACAATCAAAGATAGTAACCTTAACAGACAATTTGGACAATTAGAAGAAAAATAAATTTTCTCGTGAATAGTGCCGTATACGTGAATAGTGCCGTATACGTGAATAGTAACCCCGACGGGAAAAAATAAGAATTTCATAACAAAATTCATGACAATATTTCTGTATAATGATATTGAAAAGAATAACATCATTTACGAAAGAAAATAACATCCCTTACCTCAAAAAGATAGTACCTCTGACTGGAATATCGGATATAATATTGACGGAAACTTGCGCTGAATACTAATACTCAAAGTATAGAAATACTCACAAAAATACGCTCGATATTATAGAGAGAGAAAACTTCGAATTCTGGTGTGATTTTCAATTCTAACCTAAGCACCCTATTTATAGGAAAAGCTTAGGATGCCAAAGGAGACTAAAATAATAAAATAATATTATTTTTACAAAACTTCTCCAGCCGCCGGCTGCTTCAAACATCTGATTTTTTTCAACAAAACAACAAAAGTGGGGCCCACCATTTATAAAATAATATTTATTTTTCGAAACTTCAATAATTCATAATAAATAGCCCCTTTGTCAGAAAAATACAAATGATGTGTCCTTCTATAGGAAATTTAATTCTCTACAACTTTGCAGAAGAAAATTTTTCCAAATTCCCAACATAAATTATCCGAAATCCATAAACGGATGATTTTTCACACCAAAATACTGATAAAAACACATCAGCACAAATTCCTTCTTTTATATCCACAAAATAAATATTTCCTTATCATATAAATCAATAATTAATTATTCACAAATAATATTATAGAACTACAATATTGACAACCAGGTCGTTCCCAGGACAGAGGGGGCCTTCCGATAAGGACTTCTCCTTACTGGCGCGCAATTAAATAACCCCTCCTAGACAGAACTTCCTTAGACATTGTCAATAATGCTATCTAATAATATTATTCAAATAATATGAATTATTGAGTTGATAACGTGAAATACTGTGCAACGACAATTATTGAATCAATACTACAAAATATCAACTGTAGCCATTATTGAATCAATCATAAAAAAATAGCAACGTAGCAATTATTGAGTCAATAAAATATCAATGCAGCAATTATTGAGTCAATAATATAAAATATCAACGTAGCAATTATTGAGTCAATAATATAAAATATTGAACAGTAAATACTGTAACAATAATTGAGTAGGTTCCTTCTCACGTAAGACTCAATAATTCGAAATACTGTGCAATACCGTGTGCTACTGCGCACCACCGCGTACTGTATTTTAACCACCGGGTATTTCAACAGTACTAACGGTAACAACTACGCCGTTATCTTGTAAAAAGTTATTTCTGTCGCTTTCTATATCCGACAGTTATTCCGTTGTGGGGTCCACAAATAACTGCGCCGTCGTACGAATATTCCCCGACAACAAGAATATTCCACGACCAAACGAATATTCCCCGACAACAAGAATATTTTATAACCACTTGCTCATTTTAAAAATATTTGCACATTTCACCCATAACTTTCATATTTATCAAGTCAACACCTTACTATTTCGAAATAATATATAAAGAAAATTAAATCTTTATTCATAAAAGTTGGGGTCTTACAACCTCCCCTCCTTATGAAATTTCGTCCTCGAAATTGACGTACGTACCTGGTATGTCGAAAAGGTGAGGATACCTCGCTTTCATTTCCGATTCCAACTCCCAGGTCATTTCCTCAATTGCATGGTTTCTCCACAAAACTTTAACTTGAGGTATAATTTTCGAGCGTAGGACATGCTCCTTCCTATCCAAGATCTTGACAGGTACCTCCTCGTACGTTAAATCTTCAGCTATCTCGTCTGGTTCTAACTCAATAATGCGGTTTGGATCCTTCACATATTTACGTAACACGGATATGTGAAACACGTTATGAACACGAGACATGCTTGGAGGTAAAGCGAGTCTATAAGCCACATTTCCTATTCGGTCAAGAATCTCAAATGGACCAATGAATCGTGGATTGAGCTTTCCTCTCTTCCCGAACCTCGTAACTCCTTTCCACGGAGCAATACGTAGTAACACATGGTCCCCAACATTAAATTCCACGTCTTTTCGATGAAGATCTGCATAACTCTTTTGTCGATCCTGTGCCGTCTGTATACGTTGTCGGATTATTTGGATCTTTTCTGTAGTCATACGTACTAACTCTGGTCCCAACAATGTTGCTTCACCCACCTCATCCCAACATACTGGAGAACGACACTTTCTCCCATACAACGCTTCGAATGGAGCTACGCCTATACTTGCCTGATAACTGTTGTTGTAGGAGAATTCCACCAATGGTAAATACTTATCCCAACTCCCTTTGAAGTCTAGAACACAGAGTCTCAATAGATCTTCAAGAGTTTGGATAGTCCTTTCCGATTGTCCGTCTGTTTGAGGATGATAAGCCGAACTGAATCGTAAATCCGTACCCATAGCTTTCTGCAAACTGATCCAAAATCGTGAAGTAAATCTGGGATCACGATCCGAAACTATGGATACTGGCATGCCATGCAATCTCACAATCTCATTCACGTACATATGAGCAAGACGTTCAAGGGAATAAGTCTCTCGTATCGGCAAGAAATGAGCAGACTTGGTTAATCTATCAACAATAACCCAAATCGCATCTAAGCCTTGAGAAACCTTGGGAAGACCCGTAACGAAATCCATCGTAATGTGTTCCCACTTCCATTTCGGAATCTCCAGTGGTTGCAATGGACCCTTCGGTACTTGATGCTCCGCCTTTACACGTTGACAAGTTAAACATCTAGAGATGAACTCCGCGATCTCTCTCTTCATATTGCTCCACCAAAATGTATGTCGAAGATCACGATACATTTTAGTACTCCCAGGATGGATCGCAAACGGTGTGTTGTGTGCCTCCATCATGATTCTATACTTCAAGTCAGAATCGTTAGGAACACAAAGTCTGGAGTTGACTCGAAGTATTCCCTCTTCATCGATTCTTGCTTCTGGAATTGCACCTTCTTGCACCTTCTTCTTCATCTTCATCAGCTCCGCATCTGTAGCTTGAGCAGCTTTAACTTTATCAAGCAAAGCTGGTTCTACGCGTATACTTGACATCATCGCACTCGTTCCCACATATGATCTTCTACTCAACGCGTCAGCTACCACGTTCGCTTTTCCAGGATGGTATTGGATGGTATGATCGTAATCTTTCAACAGCTCAAGCCAACGTCGTTGCCGCATGTTGAGTTCCTTCTGAGTGAAGAAATATTTAAGGCTCTTATGATCTGTATAAATCTCCACTTTCTCTCCGTACAAGTAATGTCTCCAGATCTTCAACGCGAAAACGACTGCTGCCAACTCTAGATCATGAGTAGGATAATTCCTCTCATATTCTTTGAGTTGTCGCGAGGCATAGGCTATGACTTTCCCATGTTGCATGAGAACACATCCTAACCCTTTGCCTGAAGCATCGCTGTAGATAACAAATCCATCCGAACCAGATGGTATTGTCAGAACAGGTGCCGAAATAAGTCTCCTCTTGAGCTCTTGGAAGCTCTTCTCGCATTCTTCTCTCCAAACGAATTTCGTATCTTTCCGAGTCAACTGTGTTAATGGAGTAGCGATTCGAGAAAATCCCTCTACGAACCTCCGATAATAACCAGCTAAGCCCAGAAAGCTTCGTACTTCGGTCACCGACTTAGGTTGCTCCCAGCTTTGTATTGCTTCAATCTTCGCCGGGTCAACAGATACTCCATGTTTCGATACCACGTGCCCAAGGAATGCTACTTCCTCAAGCCAGAACTCGCATTTCTTTAACTTGGCGTATAGCTTGTTCTCACGAAGCTTTTGAAGTACCAGCTTCAAGTGGTGTTCATGATCTTCACGGCTTTTAGAATAGATGAGAATGTCATCAATAAAGACAACAACGAATTGATCTAAATACTCCTTAAATACACGGTTCATCATATCCATGAAAGCAGCAGGAGCATTAGTCAATCCAAAAGACATGACTAAGAACTCATAATGCCCGTACCGTGTTCTGAAAGCAGTCTTTGGAATATCCTCAGTTTTAATCTTCAACTGATGATATCCAGAACGAAGATCGATCTTTGAAAAAAATTGCGCTCCTTGCAACTGGTCGAACAGGTCATCAATACGAGGTAACGGATACCTATTCTTGATGGTGACATGGTTCAACTCCCGATAGTCAATGCAAAGTCGCATACTCCCGTCTTTCTTCTTTACGAATAAAACAGGAGCACCCCAAGGAGACGTACTAGGACGAATAAAACCGATGTCTAACAACTCTTGTAATTGGACCTTTAACTCCTGAAGTTCAATAGGAGCCATTCGATATGGGGCTTTAGAAATGGGCTTTGTACCGGGCTCAAGGTCAATAAAGAATTCAACTTCACGTTCTGGGGGTAGACCGGGAAGTTCTTCGGGAAATACATCAGGAAACTCATTAACAACGGAAATATCATTCAAATCTGATGTATTCTGATTTAGATCAGTGACATGAGCTAAGAAAGCTTGACATCCGTTTTTCAATAAACGAATAGCTTTATGACTTGAAATGATATTGACTGATTTTAGTGGTTTGGTGATTTGGATTCGCACAACAGGTTGATTAGGAATATGAAAACTAACAACCTTACGAAAACAATCAATTTTGGCATGGTAAGTGGTTAACCAGTCAATTCCTAAAATCACGTCAAATGCAAGTATTTTCAAAGATATAAGATCAACAGGTAAGGTAAGGGTACCAATCTGAATCAAGCAAGATTTGTAAACTGTAGATGTAACAAAGGTTTCTCCTAACGGAGTTTCAACAGATAAGTCAAAGTCTAATTTATCAGAAGTCAAGTTCAAACGTTGAGCACAAGCAGGTGAAATAAAGGAATGGGTAGCACCGGTATCTAACAAGGTATAAACTTCGCAAGAGTTTATGATCAGCTTACCCGTAATCACCTCGTGTGGATTCCTCGCGTTTTGGGCTGTAACGACAAACGCTCTTCCAGGAATCACCGACTTTGACTTGTCTGCAACCGCCTTTGGAATCACCACCCCCGCTGAACTTGGTTTCGCAACAGGACAATCTCGAGCTATATGTCCTTCCTTTCCACAGTTATAGCATCCTTTGAACTGTTGTGGGCAGTTTGGGCTGATATGTCCCTCTTTCCCGCATTTAAAGCATACGACCGGTGGTCGTTCTCCTCCCCTCGAAACAGTTGATGCTGGTGCTGATGTTGACATCTTCGCGTTCTCATTGTTATACCTTCTCTTTTGAAATCTCCTCCCGATTCGCTTCTTCTACTATCATGGCCACGATAACCACCGGAGTGGTTACCGCTTCTGTCATACTTTCCTCCTCGCTGGTTGTCATTGCTCCGATGACTACTGCCACCAGTACGACCTTGGTTGTGGTCCCTTGGTTGAACATAATCATTATCTCGTTCCAATAACTGGGCCCTGTTTACTACATCCGAATATAAAGAAAACTTATGAGAAATGAGGTATTGACGTATTTCGGGTTTCAAACCTCTTAGAAACATCCGCGTCATACGTTCCTCATTCTCCACCAAATGAGGTGCAAACCTGGACAGCTCCGCGAACTTAGCCTCGTACTGGGATACCGTCATGTTGTTTTGCTCGAGTCTGATAAACTCTACTTCCTTCATATGACGAATACTTTCAGGAAAGTACTTGTCATTAAACAGTTTCTGGAACGCTTCCCAAGACATCTGGAGTGCGGCAGGCTGGGTACGCTTCACGGATTCCCACCAGTAATCTGCCTCTCCACGGAACATAAACGTGGCGAATGGAACCTTCTGTTCCTCTGTACATCCCAAGACATCAAATATCTTGGTAATTTGTTTAATCCACGTCTCCGCTTTGATCGGATCCGGCTTTCCCAGAAACTCTGGTGGTCCCAATTCTTTGAACTGCTTAGCAGTGACAGCTCGCGTGTTGTTATTATCTCCACCTGTATGTTGCACACGAGTCTCCCTCGTCTGATTTTGCATGAACTGCAAAAAACTTCTAAACATCTCATCGTTTATCGTCTGACCAGCGTTATTTTCAGGATGAACATTGCCCTCTTGTTGCACGTTCTCCTGGTTAACGATTAAAGGTGTCTCCACGGTCTCATTCACTTCGTTGTTAACGTTCTCAGCTGCCATTCTCAAATACTGCCATAAAACAAGGGTTAATTAAACAAGTCAACATATCACATATTAACCCTATGCTCCGACTGACCAATTAAATACCACATAAGCTTAGGTAGGACACACTAGCGAAGGATTTACTCGTCTCTCCCCTCCTAGTTCTATTCCCCGATCTCCGCCAGAGATCATATCCCTAAGCTCTGATACCAACTGTGACGCCCCCAGAATAGGTCCATTCAACCCAACCCATTCTGAGTCGCCAAATACATGGTACAGAATTCAAATACAAACTTTATATCATACGGTCGTGCAAAATACGACCACACAACTGTGAGTCTCAGTACAAATATGTAGAAAATATTAAGATTCAAACTAAGTCCTCATTACAATTATTATCACACTATTTATCAGAAATAGTGAGGACTACTACTGCTCTAACTCGGACCATCACTCTGTCCCCCGACTAGTCCCCGCAACATTCTCATTTCCTGAAGAGGACAACAGATGAAAAGGGTGAGCTCAACTAGCCCAGTAAAGAATATTATGACTAAGATAATGAAAAATAAATTATCGTTAGTCTTCAACAGTTCAGATAAAATATTATGGACAACAAGTTTTAGATCAATATTCGCAGCGGAAATAACAAATCATTAGAAGAGTTAAGTAGAGAATGAAGTCTACTATCTTCTATGATTTAAAAGTCCATCACCAATATTTTATCCCTGTAACATCAATCAATATACATCTCGAATCAATATTCATCTTTGCACTACAGGCCAAAGATATTCATTTGCATCATCAGTAGTCATGTTCATCTCAACACCTGTCATCTTTGCACTACAGGCCAAAGATATTCATCAGGTAATCATTCATCTTTGCTCTACAGGCCAAAGATATTCAGTTACATCAACTTTTAGGACTGAGGATGATGAAAAACATTTTAAACAAAACGAATCCAGTGAGATAAAAGACAAAGATTAGGGATTCGTCATTTAGTTTATCCAAATTCAAGAATAATCCATAATAATACTTTGTGAAGCAAAATTCAAGAATAAAGCCCAAAACTTGGATACAATCAAAGATAGTAACCTTAACAGACAATTTGGACAATTAGAAGAAAAATAAATTTTCTCGTGAATAGTGCCGTATACGTGAATAGTGCCGTATACGTGAATAGTAACCCCGACGGGAAAAATAAGAATTTCATAACAAAATTCATGACAATATTTCTGTATAATGATATTGAAAAGAATAACATCATTTACGAAAGAAAATAACATCCCTTACCTCAAAAAGATAGTACCTCTGACTGGAATATCGGATATAATATTGACGGAAACTTGCGCTGAATACTAATACTCAAAGTATAGAAATACTCACAAAAATACGCTCGATATTATAGAGAGAGAAAACTTCGAATTCTGGTGTGATTTTCAATTCTAACCTAAGCACCCTATTTATAGGAAAAGCTTAGGATGCCAAAGGAGACTAAAATAATAAAATAATATTATTTTTACAAAACTTCTCCAGCCGCCGGCTGCTTCAAACATCTGATTTTTTTCAACAAAACAACAAAAGTGGGGCCCACCATTTATAAAATAATATTTATTTTTCGAAACTTCAATAATTCATAATAAATAGCCCCTTTGTCAGAAAAATACAAATGATGTGTCCTTCTATAGGAAATTTAATTCTCTACAACTTTGCAGAAGAAAATTTTTCCAAATTCCCAACATAAATTATCCGAAATCCATAAACGGATGATTTTTCACACCAAAATACTGATAAAAACACATCAGCACAAATTCCTTCTTTTATATCCACAAAATAAATATTTCCTTATCATATAAATCAATAATTAATTATTCACAAATAATATTATAGAACTACAATATTGACAACCAGGTCGTTCCCAGGACAGAGGGGGCCTTCCGATAAGGACTTCTCCTTACTGGCGCGCAATTAAATAACCCCTCCTAGACAGAACTTCCTTAGACATTGTCAATAATGCTATCTAATAATATTATTCAAATAATATGAATTATTGAGTTGATAACGTGAAATACTGTGCAACGACAATTATTGAATCAATACTACAAAATATCAACTGTAGCCATTATTGAATCAATCATAAAAAAAATAGCAACGTAGCAATTATTGAGTCAATAAAATATCAATGCAGCAATTATTGAGTCAATAATATAAAATATCAACGTAGCAATTATTGAGTCAATAATATAAAATATTGAACAGTAAATACTGTAACAATAATTGAGTAGGTTCCTTCTCACGTAAGACTCAATAATTCGAAATACTGTGCAATACCGTGTGCTACTGCGCACCACCGCGTACTGTATTTTAACCACCGGGTATTTCAACAGTACTAACGGTAACAACTACGCCGTTATCTTGTAAAAAGTTATTTCTGTCGCTTTCTATATCCGACAGTTATTCCGTTGTGGGGTCCACAAATAACTGCGCCGTCGTACGAATATTCCCCGACAACAAGAATATTCCACGACCAAACGAATATTCCCCGACAACAAGAATATTTTATAACCACTTGCTCATTTTAAAAATATTTGCACATTTCACCCATAACTTTCATATTTATCAAGTCAACACCTTACTATTTCGAAATAATATATAAAGAAAATTAAATCTTTATTCATAAAAGTTGGGGTCTTACAACTATACACTATGAAATTTCCTGTACTATCTGGTAATGACAACACCGGTGCAGTACTTAACCTCTTCTTCAGTTCTTGAGAACTCTCCTTACATTTTTCTGTCCAAACAAACTTAACTGTTTTACAAGTCAAATTCGTCAATGGAGTTGCGATTTTAGAAAAGTCTTGGATAAATCTCCGGTAATAACCTGCCAATCCCAAGAAACTCCTCACTCTAGACGGTGTCTTCGGCTGATCCCAATTCATGACAGATTCAACCTTCGACGGATCTACCGAAATCCCATCTTTATCAATCACGTGGCCAAGAAATTGTACACGTTCTAACCAAAAATTTGCACTTCGAGAACTTTGCGTATATCTTCTCTCGTCTCAGCGATTCTAAGGTCAGCCTTAAGTGTTCAGTGTGTTCCTCCTCAATTTTGGAATAAACTAGGATGTTATCTATGAACACTACTACGAACTTGTGTAGGAATGGCTTAAATACCCTATTCATTAAGTCCATAAATGCAGCTAGTGCATTCGTTAGACCAAATGACATCACTAAGAACTCGTAATGTCCATATCGAGTTCTAAAAGTCGTCTTCGGTATATCTTCTCTCCTCACCTTCAACTGATGATATCCACTTCTCAAATTGATTTTTGAGAAGTATCTAGAACCTTTCAGTTGGTCGAACAAGTCATTGATCCTAGGTAAAGGATACCTATTCTTGATCGTAATTTTGTTTAATTCCCTATAATCAATGCAAAGCTGCGTCGATCCATCCTTCTTCTTCACGAACAATACTGGCGCTCCCCACGATGAAACGCTCGACTGAATATACTTCTTGTCCAACAATTCTTATAGTTGAACCTGTGACACCCCCGAATCCGGGTCCTCTGACCCTGGTCCGGTCGCCACAATACAATACTAACATCCACCTCTAACAACATACGATAACTAAAAATACGGAATATAATAAACGTACGTCGTTCATTCAAAAGGTGTTACTAGTCCCAAGATTCGATAACCTTAATACATCAATACAAACATACCCTAGAATAAACATTAGGGTTCATATTACATTAACAGTAATTAAACTAGACATAAAGATAAAGTTTGCTCCTTGCAAACAATCCTAAATCTTTTCTTTACCCTTGTCCTTCCCTGAGGGCTCGGGCTTAACTGCAATATAAGTCATGATATAGCAAGAATGAGCAACAAGTTTGCTCAGCAAGTTTAGATACAATAATAAAGGATATATCATGATAAATGGAAAAATATCTGACAACGATTTCAACAAAATGAATATCTTAAAGATTCAACAATATGAATATTAGAACGATTCAATAATATGAATATCTGAACGATTCAACAATATGAATATCTGAACGAATCAGTACGAATAATAGAATGATACAATAATATGAATATTTGTAAGGTTCAACAACCTGCATGATTCAACACTATGAACATCTGAACAATTCAACAATATGAATATTAAAAGCAAAGGTAATAATTGCCTTTAGGATGACTGATAGTCGAGTAGACTCTGAACTATAACTTTCCAATGGGTTCAATAGCTAATTGACCCTTTTTGGAATTACTGGCTTCTGGCTACAGAAACTTAGTACCTCGAGGAGATCAGCCTCGGGCACAACGTGAATATGCATAACACTTAAATCTGCTTACTCGTATCATATATATTAGATACGTGGGCACACTCCTATATATGAGGGGTGTTCTGTTCCGTCTAAGAATCCTTACCATCAATTAGTTTGGATAGCTTCAAAGAAAATTTTATACACTAGTCTGACCGAGCAAAGGTTCAGACTCTTACTGACACGGTTCAAGAAATTTAGAACCTTGAATAATGTACAAGTCCAAGACTGTACGAGCTTAAACGCACTAAGTGCGGATATCAATAATATCGATGTGGAATAATTGATAAGTAATTAAACCACTAAATAACATGCTTGAAAATAAAGTTCAAGCAATTAAGTAAATAACTTTTGATTCAACAATAACCTACTCAATACAATATGAGAAGGATAGAGAACTTGCACAAAGTGAAGTTTAGAATTTGCACAATATAGAAATTTGTGTAAGTTCGGGGAACTTGCACAATACTCAACGTGTGAAGTTCGGGGAACTTGCACAATACTCAACGTGTGAAGTTCGGGGAACTTGCACAACACTCAGCGTGTGAAGTTCGGAGAACTTGCATAATACTAGATTTCCTTGCATAAAATAAATGCATAGGCTTAGACACTTACAACATCAAATAGTGAAATTCGGGGAATTTCACCATAATAGATCCCTTGCATAAAGTAAATGCATAGGTTAGGACATTTGCTTACAACGTTCTTTGAGTAAAGTAAACACAAAGATAAGATACTTGCACAATTTACGAGTTTGTATAAGTTTAGAGAACTTTCATAATTAAAGAAATGAAGTTCGAGAATTTGCAAAATAACCAAAGTGTGAAGTTCGAAAAACTTTCACAATAACCAAAGTGTGAAGTTCAGGGAACTTTCACAATACTCAAAATGTGAAGTTCGGAGAACTTTCACAATACTCAAAATGTGAAGTTCGGGGAACTTTCGCAATACTCAAAATGTGAAGTTCGGGGAACTTTCACAATACAATAATAACCTGCTCAAAATAATATGAGAAGGATAGGAACTTGCACAAATAAGGTGAAGTTTAGAATCTCGCTTACTCGAGTAATTGAATAAAGTAGTGCAAGGATTTAAAATATTTGCACAATAAAAGTATGGTTCGGATACTAGCTTACAATATCCGTTGAATAAAGTAATACAAGGGTCTAGGGTACTTGCATTCAATATCACAATTAAATGAAGTTAGAAAACTTGCCTGTTTGCTCAGCTACAAATAATTCTAGCTTTAATTAAAACTGCGTTGGAACCACCTAGCATTAACAAGTCCGTCTTTCCAATTAGTATAAACTAATACACATACTAGAATTTAGTCACTACATAATTCTATCACATAAGATCACGTTCAATATCAAACATATCATAATATGTTAACAGTTAAAATCCGACTTAAGCAAATTGTTCAGGTCTGAAAGTGTCCCGTGTGACGCCCCCAGAATAGGTCCATTCAACCCAACCCATTCTGAGTCGCCAAATACATGGTACAGAATTCAAATACAAACTTTATATCATACGGTCGTGCAAAATACGACCACACAACTGTGAGTCTCAGTACAAATATGTAGAAAATATTAAGATTCAAACTAAGTCCTCATTACAATTATTATCACACTATTTATCAGAAATAGTGAGGACTACTACTGCTCTAACTCGGACCATCACTCTGTCCCCCGACTAGTCCCCGCAACATTCTCATTTCCTGAAGAGGACAACAGATGAAAAGGGTGAGCTCAACTAGCCCAGTAAAGAATATTATGACTAAGATAATGAAAAATAAATTATCGTTAGTCTTCAACAGTTCAGATAAAATATTATGAACAACAAGTTTTAGATCAATATTCGCAGCGGAAATAACAAATCATTAGAAGAGTTAAGTAGAGAATGAAGTCTACTATCTTCTATGATTTAAAAGTCCATCACCAGTATTTTATCCCTGTAACATCAATCAATATACATCTCGAATCAATATTCATCTTTGCACTACAGGCCAAAGATATTCATTTGCATCATCAGTAGTCATGTTCATCTCAACACCTGTCATCTTTGCACTACAGGCCAAAGATATTCATCAGGTAATCATTCATCTTTGCTCTACAGGCCAAAGATATTCAGTTACATCAACTTTTAGGACTGAGGATGATGAAAAACATTTTAAACAAAACGAATCCAGTGAGATAAAAGACAAAGATTAGGGATTCGTCATTTAGTTTATCCAAATTCAAGAATAATCCATAATAATACTTTGTGAAGCAAAATTCAAGAATAAAGCCCAAAACTTGGATACAATCAAAGATAGTAACCTTAACAGACAATTTGGACAATTAGAAGAAAAATAAATTTTCTCGTGAATAGTGCCGTATACGTGAATAGTGCCGTATACGTGAATAGTGCCGTATACGTGAATAGTAACCCCGACGGGAAAAATAAGAATTTCATAACAAAATTCATGACAATATTTCTGTATAATGATATTGAAAAGAATAACATCATTTACGAAAGAAAATAACATCCCTTACCTCAAAAAGATAGTACCTCTGACTGGAATATCGGATATAATATTGACGGAAACTTGCGCTGAATACTAATACTCAAAGTATAGAAATACTCACAAAAATACGCTCGATATTATAGAGAGAGAAAACTTCGAATTCTGGTGTGATTTTCAATTCTAACCTAAGCACCCTATTTATAGGAAAAGCTTAGGATGCCAAAGGAGACTAAAATAATAAAATAATATTATTTTTACAAAACTTCTCCAGCCGCCGGCTGCTTCAAACATCTGATTTTTTTCAACAAAACAACAAAAGTGGGGCCCACCATTTATAAAATAATATTTATTTTTCGAAACTTCAATAATTCATAATAAATAGCCCCTTTGTCAGAAAAATACAAATGATGTGTCCTTCTATAGGAAATTTAATTCTCTACAACTTTGCAGAAGAAAAGTTTTCCAAATTCCCAACATAAATTATCCGAAATCCATAAACGGATGATTTTTCACACCAAAATACTGATAAAAACACATCAGCACAAATTCCTTCTTTTATATCCACAAAATAAATATTTCCTTATCATATAAATCAATAATTAATTATTCACAAATAATATTATAGAACTACAATATTGACAACCAGGTCGTTCCCAGGACAGAGGGGGCCTTCCGATAAGGACTTCTCCTTACTGGCGCGCAATTAAATAACCCCTCCTAGACAGAACTTCCTTAGACATTGTCAATAATGCTATCTAATAATATTATTCAAATAATATGAATTATTGAGTTGATAACGTGAAATACTGTGCAACGACAATTATTGAATCAATACTACAAAATATCAACTGTAGCCATTATTGAATCAATCATAAAAAAATAGCAACGTAGCAATTATTGAGTCAATAAAATATCAATGCAGCAATTATTGAGTCAATAATATAAAATATCAACGTAGCAATTATTGAGTCAATAATATAAAATATTGAACAGTAAATACTGTAACAATAATTGAGTAGGTTCCTTCTCACGTAAGACTCAATAATTCGAAATACTGTGCAATACCGTGTGCTACTGCGCACCACCGCGTACTGTATTTTAACCACCGGGTATTTCAACAGTACTAACGGTAACAACTACGCCGTTATCTTGTAAAAAGTTATTTCTGTCGCTTTCTATATCCGACAGTTATTCCGTTGTGGGGTCCACAAATAACTGCGCCGTCGTACGAATATTCCCCGACAACAAGAATATTCCACGACCAAACGAATATTCCCCGACAACAAGAATATTTTATAACCACTTGCTCATTTTAAAAATATTTGCACATTTCACCCATAACTTTCATATTTATCAAGTCAACACCTTACTATTTCGAAATAATATATAAAGAAAATTAAATCTTTATTCATAAAAGTTGGGGTCTTACAACCTCCCCTCCTTATGAAATTTCGTCCTCGAAATTGACGTACGTACCTGGTATGTCGAAAAGGTGAGGATACCTCGCTTTCATTTCCGATTCCAACTCCCAGGTCATTTCCTCAATTGCATGGTTTCTCCACAAAACTTTAACTTGAGGTATAATTTTCGAGCGTAGGACATGCTCCTTCCTATCCAAGATCTTGACAGGTACCTCCTCGTACGTTAAATCTTCAGCTATCACGTCTGGTTCTAACTCAATAATGCGGTTTGGATCCTTCACATATTTACGTAACACGGATATGTGAAACACGTTATGAACACAAGACATGCTTGGAGGTAAAGCGAGTCTATAAGCCACATTTCCTATTCGGTCAAGAATCTCAAATGGACCAATGAATCGTGGATTGAGCTTTCCTCTCTTCCCGAACCTCGTAACTCCTTTCCACGGAGCAATACGTAGTAACACATGGTCCCCAACATTAAATTCCACGTCTTTTCGATGAAGATCTGCATAACTCTTTTGTCGATCCTGTGCCGTCTGTATACGTTGTCAGATTATTTGGATCTTTTCTGTAGTCATACGTACTAACTCTGGTCCCAACAATGTTGCTTCACCCACCTCATCCCAACATACTGGAGAACGACACTTTCTCCCATACAACGCTTCGAATGGAGCTACGCCTATACTTGCCTGATAACTGTTGTTGTAGGAGAATTCCACCAATGGTAAATACTTATCCCAACTCCCTTTGAAGTCTAGAACACAGAGTCTCAATAGATCTTCAAGAGTTTGGATAGTCCTTTCCGATTGTCCGTCTGTTTGAGGATGATAAGCCGAACTGAATCGTAAATCCGTACCCATAGCTTTCTGCAAACTGATCCAAAATCGTGAAGTAAATCTGGGATCACGATCCGAAACTATGGATACTGGCATGCCATGCAATCTCACAATCTCATTCACGTACATATGAGCAAGACGTTCAAGGGAATAAGTCTCTCGTATCGGCAAGAAATGAGCAGACTTGGTTAATCTATCAACAATAACCCAAATCGCATCTAAGCCTTGAGAAACCTTGGGAAGACCCGTAACGAAATCCATCGTAATGTGTTCCCACTTCCATTTCGGAATCTCCAGTGGTTGCAATGGACCCTTCGGTACTTGATGCTCCGCCTTTACACGTTGACAAGTTAAACATCTAGAGATGAACTCCGCGATCTCTCTCTTCATATTGCTCCACCAAAATGTATGTCGAAGATCACGATACATTTTAGTACTCCCAGGATGGATCGCAAACGGTGTGTTGTGTGCCTCCATCATGATTCTATACTTCAAGTCAGAATCGTTAGGAACACAAAGTCTGGAGTTGACTCGAAGTATTCCCTCTTCATCGATTCTTGCTTCTGGAATTGCACCTTCTTGCACCTTCTTCTTCATCTTCATCAGCTCCGCATCTGTAGCTTGAGCAGCTTTAACTTTATCAAGCAAAGCTGGTTCTACACGTATACTTGACATCATCGCACTCGTTCCCACATATGATCTTCTACTCAACGCGTCAGCTACCACGTTCGCTTTTCCAGGATGGTATTGGATGGTATGATCGTAATCTTTCAACAGCTCAAGCCAACGTCGTTGCCGCATGTTGAGTTCCTTCTGAGTGAAGAAATATTTAAGGCTCTTATGATCTGTATAAATCTCCACTTTCTCTCCGTACAAGTAATGTCTCCAGATCTTCAACGCGAAAACGACTGCTGCCAACTCTAGATCATGAGTAGGATAATTCCTCTCATATTCTTTGAGTTGTCGCGAGGCATAGGCTATGACTTTCCCATGTTGCATGAGAACAAATCCTAACCCTTTGCCTGAAGCATCGCTGTAGATAACAAATCCATCCGAACCAGATGGTATTGTCAGAACAGGTGCCGAAATAAGTCTCCTCTTGAGCTCTTGGAAGCTCTTCTCGCATTCTTCTCTCCAAACGAATTTCGTATCTTTCCGAGTCAACTGTGTTAATGGAGTAGCGATTCGAGAAAATCCCTCTACGAACCTCCGATAATAACCAGCTAAGCCCAGAAAGCTTCGTACTTCGGTCACCGACTTAGGTTGCTCCCAGCTTTGTATTGCTTCAATCTTCGCCGGGTCAACAGATACTCCATGTTTCGATACCACGTGCCCAAGGAATGCTACTTCCTCAAGCCAGAACTCGCATTTCTTTAACTTGGCGTATAGCTTGTTCTCACGAAGCTTTTGAAGTACCAGCTTCAAGTGGTGTTCATGATCTTCACGGCTTTTAGAATAGATGAGAATGTCATCAATAAAGACAACAACGATCTGATCTAAATACTCCTTAAATACACGGTTCATCATATCCATGAAAGCAGCAGGAGCATTAGTCAATCCAAAAGACATGACTAAGAACTCATAATGCCCGTACCGTGTTCTGAAAGCAGTCTTTGGAATATCCTCAGTTTTAATCTTCAACTGATGATATCCAGAACGAAGATCGATCTTTGAAAAAAATTGCGCTCCTTGCAACTTGTCGAACAGGTCATCAATACGAGGTAACGGATACCTATTCTTGATGGTGACATGGTTCAACTCCCGATAGTCAATGCAAAGTCGCATACTCCCGTCTTTCTTCTTTACGAATAAAACAGGAGCACCCCAAGGAGACGTACTAGGATGAATAAAACCGATGTCTAACAACTCTTGTAATTGGACCTTTAACTCCTGAAGTTCAATAGGAGCCATTCGATATGGGGCTTTAGAAATGGGCTTTGTACCGGGCTCAAGGTCAATAAAGAATTCAACTTCACGTTCTGGGGGTAGACCGGGAAGTTCTTCGGGAAATACATCAGGAAACTCATTAACAACGGAAATATCATTCAAATCTGATGTATTCTGATTTAGATCAGTGACATGAGCTAAGAAAGCTTGACATCCGTTTTTCAATAAACGAATAGCTTTATGACTTGAAATGATATTGACTGATTTTAGTGGTTTGGTGATTTGGATTCGCACAACAGGTTGATTAGGAATATGAAAACTAACAACCTTACGAAAACAATCAATTTTGGCATGATAAGTGGTTAACCAGTCAATTCCTAAAATCACGTCAAATGCAAGTATTTTCAAAGATATAAGATCAACAGGTAAGGTAAGGGTACCAATCTGAATCAAGCAAGATTTGTAAACTGTAGATGTAACAAAGGTTTCTCCTAACGGAGTTTCAACAGATAAGTCAAAGTCTAATTTATCAGAAGTCAAGTTCAAACGTTGAGCACAAGCAGGTGAAATAAAGGAATGGGTAGCACCGGTATCTAACAAGGTATAAACTTCGCAAGAGTTTATGATCAGCTTACCCGTAATCACCTCGTGTGGATTCCTCGCGTTTTGGGCTGTAACGACAAACGCTCTTCCAGGAATCACCGACTTTGACTTGTCTGCAACCGCCTTTGGAATCACCACCCCCGCTGAACTTGGTTTCGCAACAGGACAATCTCGAGCTATATGTCCTTCCTTTCCACAGTTATAGCATCCTTTGAACTGTTGTGGGCAGTTTGGGCTGATATGTCCCTCTTTCCCGCATTTAAAGCATACGACCGGTGGTCGTTCTCCTCCCCTCGAAACAGTTGATGCTGGTGCTGATGTTGACATCTTCGCGTTCTCATTGTTATACCTTCTCTTTTTGAAATCTCCTCCCGATTCGCTTCTTCTACTATCATGGCCACGATAACCACCGAAGTGGTTACCGCTTCTGTCATACTTTCCTCCTCGCTGGTTGTCATTGCTCCGATGACTACTGCCACCAGTACGACCTTGGTTGTGGTCCCTTGGTTGAACATAATCATTATCTCGTTCCAATAACTGGGCCCTGTTTACTACATCCGAATATAAAGAAAACTTATGAGAAATGAGGTATTGACGTATTTCGGGTTTCAAACCTCTTAGAAACATCCGCGTCATACGTTCCTCATTCTCCACCAAATGAGGTGCAAACCTGGACAGCTCCGCGAACTTAGCCTCGTACTGGGATACCGTCATGTTGTTTTGCTCGAGTCTGATAAACTCTACTTCCTTCATATGACGAATACTTTCAGGAAAGTACTTGTCATTAAACAGTTTCTGGAACGCTTCCCAAGACATCTGGAGTGCGGCAGGCTGGGTACGCTTCACGGATTCCCACCAGTAATCTGCCTCTCCACGGAACATAAACGTGGCGAATGGAACCTTCTGTTCCTCTGTACATCCCAAGACATCAAATATCTTGGTAATTTGTTTAATCCACGTCTCCGCTTTGATCGGATCCGGCTTTCCCAGAAACTCTGGTGGTCCCAATTCTTTGAACTGCTTAGCAGTGACAGCTCTCGTGTTGTTATTATCTCCACCTGTATGTTGCACACGAGTCTCCCTCGTCTGATTTTGCATGAACTGCAAAAAACTTCTAAACATCTCATCGTTTATCGTCTGACCAGCGTTATTTTCAGGATGAACATTGCCCTCTTGTTGCACGTTCTCCTGGTTAACGATTAAAGGTGTCTCCACGGTCTCATTCACTTCGTTGTTAACGTTCTCAGCTGCCATTCTCAAATACTGCCATAAAACAAGGGTTAATTAAACAAGTCAACATATCACATATTAACCCTATGCTCCGACTGACCAATTAAATACCACATAAGCTTAGGTAGGACACACTAGCGAAGGATTTACTCGTCTCTCCCCTCCTAGTTCTATTCCCCGATCTCCGCCAGAGATCATATCCCTAAGCTCTGATACCAACTGTGACGCCCCCAGAATAGGTCCATTCAACCCAACCCATTCTGAGTCGCCAAATACATGGTACAGAATTCAAATACAAACTTTATATCATACGGTCGTGCAAAATACGACCACACAACTGTGAGTCTCAGTACAAATATGTAGAAAATATTAAGATTCAAACTAAGTCCTCATTACAATTATTATCACACTATTTATCAGAAATAGTGAGGACTACTACTGCTCTAACTCGGACCATCACTCTGTCCCCCGACTAGTCCCCGCAACATTCTCATTTCCTGAAGAGGACAACAGATGAAAAGGGTGAGCTCAACTAGCCCAGTAAAGAATATTATGACTAAGATAATGAAAAATAAATTATCGTTAGTCTTCAACAGTTCAGATAAAATATTATGAACAACAAGTTTTAGATCAATATTCGCAGCGGAAATAACAAATCATTAGAAGAGTTAAGTAGAGAATGAAGTCTACTATCTTCTATGATTTAAAAGTCCATCACCAGTATTTTATCCCTGTAACATCAATCAATATACATCTCGAATCAATATTCATCTTTGCACTACAGGCCAAAGATATTCATTTGCATCATCAGTAGTCATGTTCATCTCAACACCTGTCATCTTTGCACTACAGGCCAAAGATATTCATCAGGTAATCATTCATCTTTGCTCTACAGGCCAAAGATATTCAGTTACATCAACTTTTAGGACTGAGGATGATGAAAAACATTTTAAACAAAACGAATCCAGTGAGATAAAAGACAAAGATTAGGGATTCGTCATTTAGTTTATCCAAATTCAAGAATAATCCATAATAATACTTTGTGAAGCAAAATTCAAGAATAAAGCCCAAAACTTGGATACAATCAAAGATAGTAACCTTAACAGACAATTTGGACAATTAGAAGAAAAATAAATTTTCTCGTGAATAGTGCCGTATACGTGAATAGTGCCGTATACGTGAATAGTGCCGTATACGTGAATAGTAACCCCGACGGGAAAAATAAGAATTTCATAACAAAATTCATGACAATATTTCTGTATAATGATATTGAAAAGAATAACATCATTTACGAAAGAAAATAACATCCCTTACCTCAAAAAGATAGTACCTCTGACTGGAATATCGGATATAATATTGACGGAAACTTGCGCTGAATACTAATACTCAAAGTATAGAAATACTCACAAAAATACGCTCGATATTATAGAGAGAGAAAACTTCGAATTCTGGTGTGATTTTCAATTCTAACCTAAGCACCCTATTTATAGGAAAAGCTTAGGATGCCAAAGGAGACTAAAATAATAAAATAATATTATTTTTACAAAACTTCTCCAGCCGCCGGCTGCTTCAAACATCTGATTTTTTTCAACAAAACAACAAAAGTGGGGCCCACCATTTATAAAATAATATTTATTTTTTGAAACTTCAATAATTCATAATAAATAGCCCCTTTGTCAGAAAAATACAAATGATGTGTCCTTCTATAGGAAATTTAATTCTCTACAACTTTGCAGAAGAAAATTTTTCCAAATTCCCAACATAAATTATCCGAAATCCATAAACGGATGATTTTTCACACCAAAATACTGATAAAAACACATCAGCACAAATTCCTTCTTTTATATCCACAAAATAAATATTTCCTTATCATATAAATTAATAATTAATTATTCACAAATAATATTATAGAACTACAATATTGACAACCAGGTCGTTCCCAGGACAGAGGGGGCCTTCCGATAAGGACTTCTCCTTACTGGCGCGCAATTAAATAACCCCTCCTAGACAGAACTTCCTTAGACATTGTCAATAATGCTATCTAATAATATTATTCAAATAATATGAATTATTGAGTTGATAACGTGAAATACTGTGCAACGACAATTATTGAATCAATACTACAAAATATCAACTGTAGCCATTATTGAATCAATCATAAAAAAAATAGCAACGTAGCAATTATTGAGTCAATAAAATATCAATGCAGCAATTATTGAGTCAATAATATAAAATATCAGCGTAGCAATTATTGAGTCAATAATATAAAATATTGAACAGTAAATACTGTAACAATAATTGAGTAGGTTCCTTCTCACGTAAGACTCAATAATTCGAAATACTGTGCAATACCGTGTGCTACTGCGCACCACCGCGTACTGTATTTTAACCACCGGGTATTTCAACAGTACTAACGGTAACAACTACGCCGTTATCTTGTAAAAAGTTATTTCTGTCGCTTTCTATATCCGACAGTTATTCCGTTGTGGGGTCCACAAATAACTGCGCCGTCGTACGAATATTCCCCGACAACAAGAATATTCCACGACCAAACGAATATTCCCCGACAACAAGAATATTTTATAACCACTTGCTCATTTTAAAAATATTTGCACATTTCACCCATAACTTTCATATTTATCAAGTCAACACCTTACTATTTCGAAATAATATATAAAGAAAATTAAATCTTTATTCATAAAAGTTGGGGTCTTACATCCCGGCGTAACCCTAGCATGCAACTATTTGTCATTAAACCAATACACATGCTTATCAAGTTATAATCTCCCATTCGAAACTAGCATGCTCATCCTAATCCAATTCAGAGTCATGTTTTCATGCTGGTAATTCACATACTTTAAACAATACAAATTCATGCTTCTAAAGTCATGTTATCACATAACAAGGTTAAACAATACTTAATATGTATGCTTGGGTATACTATACAAATATACTTTAATCATCATAATTCATGCCTTAGGAATCCACTTTCTATGAGTATGCATGCAAAGTTGAAATCTGTGTTTAACCAAGTGCGGTTCATGTTAATATGTCTATAGGCATAATGACATCCTAATAAACATGCTTGCATGATCATAATACAATTCACATGGTAATCAATGCTAATTAGCTTCCACATTCTAAGTTTCCATTTGCAAAGTACACTAAGTCAAAAAGACAACACGGTACATGTAAAGTATCTCGTAACCGTTACTCACATGTATTAGAATGAATACAATAAGTTACATGCATGTATTTAAGTGGTCACAATCTAAAAGGCACAAGTCTTGGTTAAGTTCTCTTTTCAAAGTTCTTAAGTTTCACTTTTGAAAACGTCTTAACTTACGGTCAAGTATACTAGTATGTTCTATCACATTAGTCTTAGTTCTCATGTTTATATAGAACACATGATCATGATCATAAAATCAAAATTCATACATACTACGTATACGTCAAAGTTCATATTCAAAGCTTATGTTGATGTTAGTAACGTTCAATATTAAGGTCCACATGTTCAAGTTATATTATGATACCAATATACACAATGTAATACATCTCTCATGCATCTCTACATTATAATATCATGTCTGAAAAATCAGAATGTCGACATGTCAAAGTTTGTTTTCAAAACTTTTATTTTTGTTAGGAATGTGTACTAGTTAGGTTCGTACGTTCTCTTTACAACATAAAACATATATACATCAATTAACATGCATTTCATGCCTTCCTAGGTCATACTAACACGTCTCAAAAGTCAGAATATATCTGTGACATTTTTATACCAAAGTCCCCTTTTAAAACTCAACATTCATTTCGAAAACCATGAGTTGTTTCGTCGAAATGTATACCATCTTAGCTTGAACATGTTTATGTTAGGTTTATGTACCCATATATACGCATTACCCATGTTAACATGTTTGTTTAAATCAATACAAGAAAACTATCACACAACAGCACTGATGCAGAAAATAAAAATCTGAATTGCAGGGCCTGCGCAGCTGCGCTGCAACCAGGCATAAACTCGGCGCAGCTGCGCCGGCTCCTGCTCCAACCCAGACTGAACTGCTTCGGCAGTTCCTGAAAATCCCAACTCAGAAACTCTTACGCATTCATTCCAAACCAGTCACAGTATATAACTAACATGCTTACTAACTTACAAGCATACTTCACAGCTCAATTAACATCTAACTTGCAAAAATCAAGAACTGTGCTAATGAAGAACAAGAATAGAAATTTACAAGAATTGAAAAGATGGAGTTATACCTCTGTTATTAGGGACTTGCTGCTATCTCTCACTCTCTCAATTCACAGACTCTCACTAGCAACTCTACTAATTCTATACTTGTATGGAAATCTCAGCAATTGTAATAGAGAAGGAAGAGAGTTAATTTATAGGAAATTTCAATATCCGGTTCTAGACATTGTTCCTCAAATCAAACTAATGGGAGATGCAATTAACTAATGGTTATCAAATAGTGGGTGAGGAGTTGGTATAACTCATCATAATCTCCACTCCTTCATGATCATTGCTATAGCTGTGAGGAAATTGAGAAGAGATAGAGTAGGCTAGCTTCTTGCTTTCACGTGAAGAGAGAAATTGGGCTCATATTATGGGACAAAGTAATTCCAGCAATCTAGCAAGTGGGTGTATAGTGTATGCTAACAGTTGGTTATTAAATTTGTATACACAATTCATTTCATATAACACAGGTCACAATAATTTAAAGGGCATAAAATATAATTCCTAATTACAAGGTATCAAGTAGTGCACATACATATAATCCATGTACATTATTTTAACACCGAATATAAAGCAAGTGGGTATTATTATAATAATAACTGTTATTATAATTATAATAACTTATTGAAAGTATTATCAATTAATAATGTTTATTGATATAAGGTAAGGTGATAGGGTATTCATAAAAGTTTTCCTACCCACATCATGTCACATGCCCTAAGTACACATTACACTTATCAATCTCACATAATACAATTACGGTTACTATATAGTCTATATATAATAGCCTTATCAAAGGTCACCTTGTACTATAATATATAGTTAACTATCATATATTAAAGGTTTAATATAACACATGCTTGTATAAAAAAAATAATAAATGACGTAAATATATTTATTAATCTCTTACTCATTAATTATTAGTTATTCAAAATAATTAATCAACATACTCCCAATTAATTACTCATTATTATTTATCCATAATAATTATTAATCAACAACAATAATAATTTCATACGTTATCAATTAATTACTCTCAAATAATTAATTAATCACGATTAACTCTCTACACTATACTCAAGAAATTTGAATATATAATTACTAACACTTTTATCAATACTCTGATATAAAAGTCTCAGGGTTAATCTACTAATTTAAATAACCATTAGTGATTCCCTTTAATAAAAATCCTAGCATTTATTTGCATAGGTTACATTCACATAAGCACATAACCACATAAGGTTTAAATAAGTTTGAAAAATTAACTCTCAAAAATTTTAAATCACAGATAAAATTAATAAGAAGTTTAAAATTCCTGGTCGTTACATCCCTCCCCCCTTATAAAAATTCCGTCCTCGGAATTGTAAAAATAATGTTACTCCAATAAAAACAGATAATTCGCTCTTATCACTTAGATAATCTCTACCGTTTGCTGTACCACTTCTGGTCCCGACAGTCGACGTTCACCTACTTCGTCTCAACACAACGATGCTCGACACTCTTCCATAAAATGCTTCTAGCAAAATCTCTTCTCTTAGTTCTAGTACTAACGGTACCCAAATTCGTCCTTCAAATCTTAGCAGTTTAGTGCTATCAACCTTAAATTTCAACTCATCACCTTTAGCTAATCGCTTCTTGATGTTATCACAAACTTCGTCCTTCTCTTGTGCCTCCTTAACTTTATCTAATAACGTCGGGCTTACTGACACTGTAAATAATCTCTCTTTGGTCTCCATCGGATACTTAACCTCTAAGTCTAGTCTTTCAAAAATCTTTCACTAATTCTTCTGAATGGTCAACCTCGATAAATTTCCTCTGCCTTTCCTATCTAAGGCATCTGCCACTACATTTTCTTTGCCTGGATGGTAAAAAATCTCACAATCAAAATCTTTGATCAATTTTAGCCATCGGCGTTGCCTCATGTTTAACTCCTTCTGTGTGAAGATATATTTCAGACTCTGTATATATCTCCCATTTCTCACCCTACAAATAATGCTTCCAAAACTCCAAGGCAAAAACTATGGTTGCTAAATCTCGTTTGGGAATACATCCATGAATTCCCTTCAAATCGGTATAAAAGTTCCTATGAATGTATTCTACGGGGATAACTTCCTTGTTTGCTACTTCTACGCTCATAGGGTGTTCAAATTCCTCACGGGGTGAGTCTAACTGTTTAGTAAATTCTTCAGAAACAAAAGAGCAGGTGAATTGAATAACACATATGCATCTATATAATTGATTGGGATGATACCTGACACCACGTCCTTGTTGTTGCGGTTACCACTAGCTGCAACGCCCTTTTTCTTCGGGCAGTCCTTGATTTGATGGTCTGTGGCTCTATACGCGAAACATCCTCCTTTTGGCTTATTCGGACATTGAGGAGCCATGTGCCCCGGTTGTCCACAATGATAACATGCGTTCTTCCCCTTTATGCATTCCCCCGAGTGGTTCCTTCCACAGTTACTGCACTTTAAACTTTTCTTAGCCTCTCCCCCGGATTTTCCACCTCTGGATGATTGGCTCTCCATCCATTTTCGTTTGTTGGGGTTGCTGCCTCCTCTGTTTCCCCCTTTTGATCCTTCTTGGCCGGTCTTCTTATCTTATTTAAATCGCTCTATGGCTTCAATGCCTCCTTCGGCAATGATAGCCTCTTCCAAAAGATTAGAAAAAGTCTTAATCTTCAATACATCTATTGCCTTCTGCACCCATGGTTTCAATCCTAATTCAAATCTCTCTGTTTTCCTGGCCTCCGTATCCACCTGATGCGAGGTGAATCGAGCCAACTCGTTAATTCTTGCCGCGTTCTCCGCGACTGACATACCTCCTTGTCTCAGCTCCAGAAACTTAACTTCCATATCTTGTTGCGTATTCTCCGAAAAGAAATTCTTAAATCTGTCCCACATAATAACTCCTTCGCCTGCCAGTCCTTTATTGGGTTCCCACCAATTATTAGCTTCGCCCTTCATCATGAATGTGGCGAAACTCGTCTTCTGTGCCTCGGCCACCCGTGCGACCTCAAACACCTTCTCAATATCTTCTATCCATGTTTGGGCTTTAATTAGGTTCAAGGTTTCCCGGAATTCCAGTGGTCCTACCAATTTAAAGTCCTTAAAGCTAGCCAGGTAATGTCCTGGTTGCTCAGCTGCTGGCGGGGTTATGTTCTGCATTGCTTCTGTTAATAGGTTAACGAGGTTCTGCATTGGGTTGACATCTCCCCCTTCAACATTGCTAACAGATCCTTCCTCCCTCTGGTTCTGCGAAAATCTCCTAGGCGGCATGATCCTGAGGAAAGGAAGAAAACCTTAGTCTTTACGTGATATGCTATTCAAGTTAGCATTAAGAAGTTTAGGACGTCTATCAATCATAGCTGATTTAAATAAACAACTTCAGTATCACAGTAAGACTCGATGGATATCCTCAATCCATCACCTACAAACTCTACTTGAGTTTTCTACTAAGGTTATAACTTAGGTTTCGCATTCCTAACGTTTATAACCTAAAGCTTTGATACCAACCTGTGACACCCCCGAATCCGGGTCCTCTGACCCTGGTCCGGTCGCCACGATACAATACTAACATCCACCTCTAACAACATACGATAACTAAAAATGCGGAATATAATAAACGTACGTCGTTCATTCAAAAGGTGTTACTAGTCCCAAGATTCGATAACCTTAATACATCAATACAAACATACCCTAGAATAAACATTAGGGTTCATATTACATTAACAGTAATTAAACTAGACATAAAGATAAAGTCTGCTCCTTGCAAACCATCCTAAATCTTTCCTTTACCCTTGTCCTTCCCTGAGGGCTCGGGCTTAACTGCAATATAAGTCATGATATAGCAAGAATGAGCAACAAGTTTGCTCAGCAAGTTTAGATACAATAATAAAGGATATATCATGATAAATGGAAAAATATCTGACAACGATTTCAACAAAATGAATATCTTAAAGATTCAACAATATGAATATTAGAACGATTCAATAATATGAATATCTGAATGATTCAACAATATGAATATCTGAACGAATCAGTACGAATAATAGAATGATTCAATAATATGAATATTTGTAAGGTTCAACAACCTGCATGATTCAACACTATGAACATCTGAACAATTCAACAATATGAATATTAAAAGCAAAGGTAATAATTGCCTTTAGAATGACTGATAGTCGAGTAGACTCTGAACTATAACTTTCCAATGGGTTCAATAGCTAATTGACCCTTTTTGGAATTACTGGCTTCTGGCTACAGAAACTTAGTACCTCGAGGAGATCAGCCTCGGGCACAACGTGAATATGCATAACACTTAAATCTGCTTACTCGTATCATATATATTAGATACCTGGGCACACTCCTATATATGAGGGGTGTTCTGTTCCGTCTAAGAATCCTTACCATCAATTAGTTTGGATAGCTTCAAAGAAAATTTTATACACTAGTCTGACCGAGCAAAGGTTCAGACTCTTACTGACACGGTTCAAGAAATTTAGAACCTTGAATAATGTACAAGTCCAAGACTGTACGAGCTTAAACGCACTAAGTGCGGATATCAATAATATCGATGTGGAATAATTGATAAGTAATTAAACCACTAAATAACATGCTTGAAAATAAAGTTCAAGCAATTAAGTAAACAACTTTTGATTCAATAATAACCTACTCAATACAATATGAGAAGGATAGAGAACTTGCACAAAGTGAAGTTTAGAATTTGCACAATATAGAAATTTGTGTAAGTTCGGGGAACTTGCACAATACTCAACGTGTGAAGTTCGGGGAACTTGCACAATACTCAACGTGTGAAGTTCGGGGAACTTGCACAACACTCAGCGTGTGAAGTTCGGAGAACTTGCACAATACTAGATTTCCTTGCATAAAATAAATGCATAGGCTTAGACACTTACAACATCAAATAGTGAAATTCGGGGAATTTCACCATAATAGATCCCTTGCATAAAGTAAATGCATAGGTTAGGACATTTGCTTACAACGTTCTTTGAGTAAAGTAAACACAAAGATAAGATACTTGCACAATTTACGAGTTTGTATAAGTTTAGAGAACTTTCATAATTAAAGAAATGAAGTTCGAGAATTTGCAAAATAACCAAAGTGTGAAGTTCGGGGAACTTTCACAATAACCAAAGTGTGAAGTTCGGAGAACTTTCACAATACTCAAAATGTGAAGTTCGGAGAACTTTCACAATACTCAAAATGTGAAGTTCGGGGAACTTTCACAATACTCAAAATGTGAAGTTCGGGGAACTTTCACAATACTCAAAATGTGAAGTTCGGGGAACTTTCACAATACAATAATAACCTGCTCAAAACAATATGAGAAGGATAGGAACTTGCACAAATAAGGTGAAGTTTAGAATCTCGCTTACTCGAGTAATTGAATAAAGTAGTGCAAGGATTTAAAATATTTGCACAATAAAAGTAGGGTTCGGATACTAGCTTACAATATCCGTTGAATAAAGTAATACAAGGGTCTAGGGTACTTGCATTCAATATCACAATTAAATGAAGTTAGAAAACTTGCCTGTTTGCTCAGCTACAAATAATTCTAGCTTTAATTAAAACTGCGTTGGAACCACCTAGCATTAACAAGTCCGTCTTTCCAATTAGTATAAACTAATACACATACTAGAATTAAGTCACTATATAATTCTATCACATAAGATCACGTTCAATATCAAACATATCATAATATGTTAAAAGTTAAAATCCGACCTAAGCAAATTGTTCGGGTCTGAAAGTGTCCCGGCGTAACCCTAGCATGCAACTATTTGTCATTAAACCAATACACATGCTTATCAAGTTATAATCTCCCATTCGAAACTAGCATGCTCATCCTAATCCAATTCAGAGTCATGTTTTCATGCTGGTAATTCACATACTTTAAACAATACAAATTCATGCTTCTAAAGTCATGTTATCACATAACAAGGTTAAACAATACTTAATATGTATGCTTGAGTATACTATACAAATATACTTTAATCATCATAATTCATGCCTTAGGAATCCACTTTCTATGAGTATGCATGCATAGTTGAAATCTGTGTTTAACCAAGTGCGGTTCATGTTATATGTCTATAGGCATAATGACATCCTAATAAACATGCTTGCATGATCATAATACAATTCACATGGTAATCAATGCTAATTAGCTTCCACATTCTATGTTTCCATTTGCAAAGTACACTAAGTCAAAAAGACAACACGGTACATGTAAAGTATCTCGTAACCGTTACTCACATGTATTAGAATGCATACAATAAGTTACATACATGTATTTAAGTGGTCACAATCTAAAAGGCACAAGTCTTGGTTAAGTTCTCTTTTCAAAGTTCTTAAGTTTCACTTTTGAAAACGTCTTAACTTACGGTCAAGTATACTAGTATGTTCTATCACATTAGTCTTAGTTCTCATGTTTATATAGAACACATGATCATGATCATGAAATCAAAATTCATACATACTACGTATACGTCAAAGTTCATATTCAAAGCTTATGTTGATGTTAGTAACGTTCAATATTAAGGTCCACATGTTCAAGTTATATTATGATACCAATATACACAATGTAATACATCTCTCATGCATCTCTACATTATAATATCATGTCTGAAAAATCAGAATGTCGACATGTCAAAGTTTGTTTTCAAAACTTTTATTTTTGTTAGGAATGTGTACTAGTTAGGTTCGTACGTTCTCTTTACAACATAAAACATATATACATCAATTAACATGCATTTCATGCCTTCCTAGGTCATACTAACACGTCTCAAAAGTCAGAATATATCTGTGACATTTTTATACCAAAGTCCCCTTTTAAAACTCAACATTCATTTTGAAAACCATGAGTTGTTTCGTCGAAATGTATACCATCTTAGCTTGAACATGTTTATGTTAGGTTTATGTACCCATATATACGCATTACCCATGTTAACATGTTTGTTTAAATCAATACAAGAAAACTATCACACAACAGCACTGATGCAGAAAATAAAAATCTGAATTGCAGGGCCTGCGCAGCTGCGCTGCAACCAGGCATAAACCCGGCGCAGCTGCGCCGGCTCCTGCTCCAACCCAGACTGAACTGCTTCGGCAGTTCCTGAAAATCCCAACTCAGAAACTCTTACGCATTCATTCCAAACCAGTCACAGTATATAACTAACATGCTTACTAACTTACAAGCATACTTCATAGCTCAATTAACATCTAACTTGCAAAAATCAAGAACTGTGCTAATGAAGAACAAGAATAGAAATTTACAGGAATTGAAAAGATGGAGTTATACCTCTGTTATTAGGGACTTGCTGCTATCTCTCACTCTCTCAATTCACAGACTCTCACTAGCAACTCTACTAATTCTATACTTGTATGGAAATCTCAGCAATTGTAATAGAGAAGGAAGAGAGTTAATTTATAGGAAATTTCAATATCCGGTTCTAGACATTGTTCCTCAAATCAAACTAATGGGAGATGCAATTAACTAATGGTTATCAAATAGTGGGTGAGGAGTTGGTATAACTCATCATAATCTCCACTCCCTCATGATCATTGCTATAGCTGTGAGGAAATTGAGAAGAGATAGAGTAGGCTAGCTTCTTGCTTTCACGTGAAGAGAGAAATTGGGCTCATATTATGGGACAAAGTAATTCCAGCAATCTAGCAAGTGGGTGTATAGTGTATGCTAACAGTTGGTTATTAAATTTGTATACACAATTCATTTCATATAACACAGGTCACAATAATTTAAAGGGCATACAATATAATTCCTAATTACAAGGTATCAAGTAGTGCACATACATATAATCCATGTACATTATTTTAACACCGAATATAAAGCAAGTGGGTATTATTATAATAATAACTGTTATTATAATTATAATAACTTATTGAAAGTATTATCAATTAATAATGTTTATTGATATAAGGTAAGGTGATAGGGTATTCATAAAAGTTTTCCTACCCACATCATGTCACATGCCCTAAGTACACATTACACTTATCAATCTCACATAATACAATTACGGTTACTATATAGTCTATATATAATAGCCTTATCAAAGGTCACCTTGTACTATAATATATAGTTAACTATCATATATTAAAGGTTTAATATAACACATGCTTGTAAAAAAAATAATAAATGACGTAAATATATTTATTAATCTCTTACTCATTAATTATTAGTTATTCAAAATAATTAATCAACATACTCCCAATTAATTACTCATTATTATTTATCCATAATAATTATTAATCAACAACAATAATAATTTCATACGTTATCAATTAATTACTCTCAAATAATTAATTAATCACGATTAACTCTCTACACTATACTCAAGAAATTTGAATATATAATTACTAACACTTTTATCAATACTCTGATATAAAAGTCTCAGGGTTAATCTACTAATTTAAATAACCATTAGTGATTCCCTTTAATAAAAATCCTAGCATTTATTTGCATAGGTTACATTCACATAAGCACATAACCACATAAGGTTTAAATAAGTTTGAAAAATTAACTCTCAAAAATTTTAAATCACAGATAAAATTAATAAGAAGTTTAAAATTCCTGGTCGTTACATCCCTCCCCCCTTATAAAAATTCCGTCCTCGGAATTGTAAAAATAATGTTACTCCAATAAAAACAGATAATTCGCTCTTATCACTTAGATAATCTCTACCGTTTGCTGTACCACTTCTGGTCCCGACAGTCGACGTTCACCTACTTCGTCTCAACACAACGATGCTCGACACTCTTCCATAAAATGCTTCTAGCAAAATCTCTTCTCTTAGTTCTAGTACTAACGGTACCCAAATTCGTCCTTCAAATCTTAGCAGTTTAGTGCTATCAACCTTAAATTTCAACTCATCACCTTTAGCTAATCGCTTCTTGATGTTATCACAAACTTCGTCCTTCTCTTGTGCCTCCTTAACTTTATCTAATAACGTCGGGCTTACTGACACTGTAAATAATCTCTCTTTGGTCTCCATCGGATACTTAACCTCTAAGTCTAGTCTTTCAAAAATCTTTCACTAATTCTTCTGAATGGTCAACCTCGATAAATTTCCTCTGCCTTTCCTATCTAAGGCATCTGCCACTACATTTTCTTTGCCTGGATGGTAAAAAATCTCACAATCAAAATCTTTGATCAATTTTAGCCATCGGCGTTGCCTCATGTTTAACTCCTTCTGTGTGAAGATATATTTCAGACTCTGTATATATCTCCCATTTCTCACCCTACAAATAATGCTTCCAAAACTCCAAGGCAAAAACTATGGTTGCTAAATCTCGTTTGGGAATACATCCATGAATTCCCTTCAAATCGGTATAAAAGTTCCTATGAATGTATTCTACGGGGATAACTTCCTTGTTTGCTACTTCTACGCTCATAGGGTGTTCTAATTCCTCACGGGGTGAGTCTAACTGTTTAGTAAATTCTTCAGAAACAAAAGAGCAGGTGAATTGAATAACACATATGCATCTATATAATTGATTGGGATGATACCTGACACCACGTCCTTGTTGTTGCGGTTACCACTAGCTGCAACGCCCTTTTTCTTCGGGCAGTCCTTGATTTGATGGTCTGTGGCTCTATACGCGAAACATCCTCCTTTTGGCTTATTCGGACATTGAGGAGCCATGTGCCCCGGTTGTCCACAATGATAACATGCGTTCTTCCCCTTTATGCATTCCCCCGAGTGGTTCCTTCCACAGTTACTGCACTTTAAACTTTTCTTAGCCTCTCCCCCGGATTTTCCACCTCTGGATGATTGGCTCTCCATCCATTTTCGTTTGTTGGGGTTGCTGCCTCCTCTGTTTCCCCCTTTTGATCCTTCTTGGCCGGTCTTCTTATCTTATTTAAATCGCTCTATGGCTTCAATGCCTCCTTCGGCAATGATAGCCTCTTCCAAAAGATTAGAAAAAGTCTTAATCTTCAATACATCTATTGCCTTCTGCACCCATGGTTTCAATCCTAATTCAAATCTCTCTGTTTTCCTGGCCTCCGTATCCACCTGATGCGAGGTGAATCGAGCCAACTCGTTAATTCTTGCCGCGTTCTCCGCGACTGACATACCTCCTTGTCTCAGCTCCAGAAACTTAACTTCCATATCTTGTTGCGTATTCTCCGAAAAGAAATTCTTAAATCTGTCCCACATAATAACTCCTTCGCCTGCCAGTCCTTTATTGGGTTCCCACCAATTATTAGCTTCGCCCTTCATCATGAATGTGGCAAAACTCGTCTTCTGTGCCTCGGCCACCCGTGCGACCTCAAACACCTTCTCAATATCTTCTATCCATGTTTGGGCTTTAATTAGGTTCAAGGTTTCCCGGAATTCCAGTGGTCCTACCAATTTAAAGTCCTTAAAGCTAGCCAGGTAATGTCCTGGTTGCTCAGCTGCTGGCGGGGTTATGTTCTGCATTGCTTCTGTTAATAGGTTAACGAGGTTCTGCATTGGGTTGACATCTCCCCCTTCAACATTGCTAACAGATCCTTCCTCCCTCTGGTTCTGCGAAAATCTCCTAGGCGGCATGATCCTGAGGAAAGGAAGAAAACCTTAGTCTTTACGTGATATGCTATTCAAGTTAGCATTAAGAAGTTTAGGACGTCTATCAATCATAGCTGATTTAAATAAACAACTTCAGTATCACAGTAAGACTCGATGGATATCCTCAATCCATCACCTACAAACTCTACTTGAGTTTTCTACTAAGGTTATAACTTAGGTTTCGCATTCCTAACGTTTATAACCTAAAGCTTTGATACCAACCTGTGACACCCCCGAATCCGGGTCCTCTGACCCTGGTCCGGTCGCCACGATACAATACTAACATCCACCTCTAACAACATACGATAACTAAAAATGCGGAATATAATAAACGTACGTCGTTCATTCAAAAGGTGTTACTAGTCCCAAGATTCGATAACCTTAATACATCAATACAAACATACCCTAGAATAAACATTAGGGTTCATATTACATTAACAGTAATTAAACTAGACATAAAGATAAAGTCTGCTCCTTGCAAACCATCCTAAATCTTTCCTTTACCCTTGTCCTTCCCTGAGGGCTCGGGCTTAACTGCAATATAAGTCATGATATAGCAAGAATGAGCAACAAGTTTGCTCAGCAAGTTTAGATACAATAATAAAGGATATATCATGATAAATGGAAAAATATCTGACAACGATTTCAACAAAATGAATATCTTAAAGATTCAACAATATGAATATTAGAACGATTCAATAATATGAATATCTGAATGATTCAACAATATGAATATCTGAACGAATCAGTACGAATAATAGAATGATTCAATAATATGAATATTTGTAAGGTTCAACAACCTGCATGATTCAACACTATGAACATCTGAACAATTCAACAATATGAATATTAAAAGCAAAGGTAATAATTGCCTTTAGAATGACTGATAGTCGAGTAGACTCTGAACTATAACTTTCCAATGGGTTCAATAGCTAATTGACCCTTTTTGGAATTACTGGCTTCTGGCTACAGAAACTTAGTACCTCGAGGAGATCAGCCTCGGGCACAACGTGAATATGCATAACACTTAAATCTGCTTACTCGTATCATATATATTAGATACCTGGGCACACTCCTATATATGAGGGGTGTTCTGTTCCGTCTAAGAATCCTTACCATCAATTAGTTTGGATAGCTTCAAAGAAAATTTTATACACTAGTCTGACCGAGCAAAGGTTCAGACTCTTACTGACACGGTTCAAGAAATTTAGAACCTTGAATAATGTACAAGTCCAAGACTGTACGAGCTTAAACGCACTAAGTGCGGATATCAATAATATCGATGTGGAATAATTGATAAGTAATTAAACCACTAAATAACATGCTTGAAATAAAGTTCAAGCAATTAAGTAAACAACTTTTGATTCAATAATAACCTACTCAATACAATATGAGAAGGATAGAGAACTTGCACAAAGTGAAGTTTAGAATTTGCACAATATAGAAATTTGTGTAAGTTCGGGGAACTTGCACAATACTCAACGTGTGAAGTTCGGGGAACTTGCACAATACTCAACGTGTGAAGTTCGGGGAACTTGCACAACACTCAGCGTGTGAAGTTCGGAGAACTTGCACAATACTAGATTTCCTTGCATAAAATAAATGCATAGGCTTAGACACTTACAACATCAAATAGTGAAATTCGGGGAATTTCACCATAATAGATCCCTTGCATAAAGTAAATGCATAGGTTAGGACATTTGCTTACAACGTTCTTTGAGTAAAGTAAACACAAAGATAAGATACTTGCACAATTTACGAGTTTGTATAAGTTTAGAGAACTTTCATAATTAAAGAAATGAAGTTCGAGAATTTGCAAAATAACCCAAAGTGTGAAGTTCGGGGAACTTTCACAATAACCAAAGTGTGAAGTTCGGAGAACTTTCACAATACTCAAAATGTGAAGTTCGGAGAACTTTCACAATACTCAAAATGTGAAGTTCGGGGAACTTTCACAATACTCAAAATGTGAAGTTCGGGGAACTTTCACAATACTCAAAATGTGAAGTTCGGGGAACTTTCACAATACAATAATAACCTGCTCAAAACAATATGAGAAGGATAGGAACTTGCACAAATAAGGTGAAGTTTAGAATCTCGCTTACTCGAGTAATTGAATAAAGTAGTGCAAGGATTTAAAATATTTGCACAATAAAAGTAGGGTTCGGATACTAGCTTACAATATCCGTTGAATAAAGTAATACAAGGGTCTAGGGTACTTGCATTCAATATCACAATTAAATGAAGTTAGAAACTTGCCTGTTTGCTCAGCTACAAATAATTCTAGCTTTAATTAAAACTGCGTTGGAACCACCTAGCATTAACAAGTCCGTCTTTCCAATTAGTATAAACTAATACACATACTAGAATTAAGTCACTATATAATTCTATCACATAAGATCACGTTCAATATCAAACATATCATAATATGTTAAAAGTTAAAATCCGACCTAAGCAAATTGTTCGGGTCTGAAAGTGTCCCGGCGTAACCCTAGCATGCAACTATTTGTCATTAAACCAATACACATGCTTATCAAGTTATAATCTCCCATTCGAAACTAGCATGCTCATCCTAATCCAATTCAGAGTCATGTTTTCATGCTGGTAATTCACATACTTTAAACATACAAATTCATGCTTCTAAAGTCATGTATCACATAACAAGGTTAAACATACTTAATATGTATGCTTGAGTATACTATACAAAAACTTTAATCATCATAATTCATGCCTTAGGAATCCACTTTCTATGAGTATGCATGCATAGTTGAAATCTGTGTTTAACCAAGTGCGGTTCATGTTAATGTCTATAGGCATATGACATCCTAATAAACATGCTTGCATGATCATAATACAATTCACATGGTAATCAATGCTAATTAGCTTCCACATCTATGTTTCCATTTGCAAAGTACACTAAGTCAAAAGACAACACGGTACATGTAAAGTATCTCGTAACCGTTACTCAATGTATTAGAATGCATACAATAAGTTACATACATGTATTTAAGTGGTCACAATCTAAAAGGCCAAGTCTTGGTTTAAGTTCTCTTTTCAAAGTTTTAAGTTTCACTTTTGAAAACGTCTTAACTTACGGTCAAGTATACTAGTATGTTCTATCACATTAGTCTTAGTTCTCATGTTTATATAGCACATGATCATGATCATGAAATCAAAATTCATACATACTACGTATACGTCAAAGTTCATATTCAAAGCTATGTTGATGTTAGTAACGTCAATATTAAGGTCCACATGTTCAAGTTATATTATGATACCAATATACACAATGTAATACATCTCGTCATGCATCTCTACATATAATATCATGTCTGAAAAATCAGAATGTCGACATGTCAAAGTTTGTTTTCAAAACTTTTATTTTTGTTAGGAATGTGTACTAGTTAGGTTCGTACGTTCTCTTTAAACATAAAACATATACATCAATTAACATGCATTTCATGCCTTCCTAGGTCATACTAACACGTCTCAAAAGTCAGAATATATCTGTGACATTTTTATACCAAAGTCCCCTTTTAAAACTCAACATTCATTTGAAAACCATGAGTTGTTTCGTCGAAATGATACCATCTTAGCTTGAACATGTTTATGTTAGGTTATGTACCCATATATACGCATTACCCATGTTAACATGTGTTTAAATCAATACAAGAAAACTCACACAACAGCACTGATGCAGAAAATAAAATCTGAATTGCAGGGCCTGCGCAGTGCGCTGCAACCAGGCATAAACCGGCGCAGCTGCGCCGGCTCTGCTCCAACCCAGACTGAACTGCTTCGGCAGTTCCTGAAAATCCCAACTCAGAAACTCTTACGCATTCATTCCAAACCAGTCACAGTATATAACTAACATGCTTACTAACTTACAAGCATACTTCATAGCTCAATTAACATCTAACTTGCAAAAATCAAGAACTGTGCTAATGAAGAACAAGAATAGAAATTTACAGGAATTGAAAGATGGAGTTATACCTCTGTTATTAGGGACTTGCTATCTCTCACTCTCTCAATTCACAGACTCTCACTAGCAACTCTACTAATTCTATACTTGATGAAATCTCAGCAATTGTAATAGAGAAGGAAGAGAGTTAATTTATAGGAAATTTCAATATCCGGTTCTAGACATTGTCCTCAAATCAAACTAATGGGAGATGCAATTAACTAATGGTTATCAAATAGTGGGTGAGGAGTTGGTATAACTCATCATAATCTCCATCCCTCATGATCATTGCTATAGCTGTGAGGAAATTGAGAAGAGATAGAGTAGGCTAGCTTCTTGCTTTCACGTGAAGAGAGAAATTGGGCTCATATTATGGGACAAAGTATTCCAGCAATCTAGCAAGTGGGTGTATAGTGTATGCTAACAGTTGGTTATTAAATTTGTATACACAATTCATTTCATATAACACAGGTCACAATAATTAAAGGGCATACAATATAATTCCTAATTACAAGGTATCAAGTAGTGCACATACATATAATCCATGTACATTATTTAACACCGAATATAAAGCAAGTGGGTATTATTATAATAATAACTGTAATTATAATAACTTATTGAAAGTATATCAATTAATAATGTTTATTGATATAAGGTAAGGTGATAGGGTATTCATAAAGTTTTCCTACCCACATCATGTCACATGCCCTAAGTACACATTACACTTATCAATCTCACATAATACAATTACGGTTACTATATAGTCTATATAATAGCCTTATCAAAGGTCACCTTGTACTATAATATATAGTTACTATCATATATTAAAGGTTTAATATAACACATGCTTGTATAAAAAAAATAATAAATGACGTAAATATATTTATTAATCTTACTCATTAATTATTAGTATTCAAATAATTAATCAACATACTCCCAATTAATTACTCATTATTATTTATCCATATAATTATTAATCAACAACAATAATAATTTCATACGTTATCAATTAATTACTCTCAAATAATTAATTAATCACGATTAACTCTCTACACTATACTCAAGAAATTTGAATATATAATTACTAACACTTTTATCAATACTCTGATATAAAAGTCTCAGGGTTAATCTACTAATTTAAATAACCATTAGTGATTCCCTTTAATAAAAATCCTAGCTTTTTTGCATCGGTTAATTCACATAAGCACAACCACATAAGGTTTAAATAAGTTTGAAAAATTAACTCTCAAAAATTTTAAATCACGATAAAATTAATAAGAAGTTAAAAGTCGTTACAGAACCATTAACTCCTTCATCTCGTTTGGAGCCATTTGTACGGAGTTTAAAATCGGAGCAGTTCCCGGC